>WEDG01006954.1:0-68922 GCA_017591395.1 Schistocephalus solidus | reverse complement strand
TGCGTTTATAGTCGTTCAGAGGAGTAGGGATACGCACGATCGTTTCTTTCGGTGTCGTTTCATCCCCAAGCGTCTGTAAATCAATATCAGTAACTGGTGACGAACGCCGAAAATGCTGATTTTGCCAAAAACGACTTCCATTGAGATTAGCGAAATTTCGTGTTTGGTAGGTGAATGCGGTCAATTTTGCAATTATACTGCCGGAAATAACAAAGCAACCTCACATACAAGCCACCATGTTTTCTCGACCGCTCCGGCAGCCGCCGATCACTAACTTCGTTCGCCTGCTGATAATGGAGGCCTTCAGTAAAGGATTGCTCGACAAAACGACAGGTAGGGGGAGCGAAGCGAAGGTGATGGATTATGCCGACTCGTCGTGAAGTCACGAAGAGGCAAAGTCGCCCGGCAATCATCGATGTCAGTGGGGAATACGGTGAAGTCTTCATCGAATCGGCAATCAAACCGTTCAAAGAGTGAGGTTCATCAATGCCGAGTCATTCAATTGAAGGACAGCCCCATCAGCAGAATCGGTTCGCCAGACGCAGTCAAAACAACGAACGATGCCGTGATATAGTGATCTTCCGCGTCAGTCAGTCGAGAATATTATCATTTGTTGACGAGTTCGAAGAACTGTTCAACGCTGACGACCGAACTACCCATCGCGTGAAGTCGTATCGACACCGATTTACAGCCGAAACCGTCAGGTTACAAAACCTTCGTTCCATGATCACGTCCCTCTATCGTAAAAGACCGATTAAATTAGCGCGTTCCAAACGTATCGACGTTCACTGTTGTTCGACCGACAACGTCGCAGCAGATGTCAGATTCCGACTGATGTCATCGATATTTGCCGGTGCTATACTAAGAAAGTTGAACGACGTATATCGAACGACGTAAAAATAGACCAGTTTGAAAAGCGCAATAATCGCATTGGTGAAGGGTAAGGTGGCGGACGTTGAACTTTATGCGGTTGTCGTCTATGCACCAGAAGCCGCATTGATGCGAGTTTTATTTTGAAATCATGGCGAAACGGCACCATCTGCTTTCAAAGTTACGGAGTGCTATCCCCAGACCTGACATTGTCGATCATTACGTGACGAAGCAGCATTGGCGGGATAAGCATGACGAAATCGGTTTTCTGAAGACTGGCAGATGGATTCACCAGCATATCAGTCGATGTTGATGCAAAAGCAACGAGATCGTTGAATCGAGGCTTGGTCGGTGAGCAGACGGCAAGCGGTTAGATGGCGCCTGATCAGTTATCGTAGCAATCAATGTCAGTCGCTGAACAGTTAACCAGAGATGTTACCACCGAATGGAAGAAAGTTTGATATCGGGCCCGACATCAGCTCTTCCGCACCGTTCAATCAGAATGGGCGGCACAGCAGCATCTAAAGTATTGAAGATTCATTATTGTCGCAATAAGACTGATTCAGGTCGCGAAGATTTCACCGTGCCATCGAATGATCGCGATCGTTGATGACGCCGATGCGGCAATTTCATTCTACCGTCGAGGTGCCACCATTTTCCGATCGAGCGATGTTCGTTATCAGGGATCCGGATTGCGCCAGCCATCGGATCGTGGTCATGAAAGAATACGGCCGAATACGCAGATTCGGCCCGTTAAACTCGAAGGTGGTCGCGACTAGAGCCATGTTCCATCATCGTTGATATCAAAGAGTTCTTCCGGATCGGAAGCCAGCTTGTTCAAAATGGTATCAGATGTAACGACAGACGCCTTCAACAGGGTTGCCCTCATGACCGTTATTCAACCCCGTCCGCGATTATCGATGCATTGTTGAAGTAATAGCAGCCGATTGAGGTAGTTGGCGGTCTATCTGTGGTGGCAGGGGAATTGATCAGAGTATGATACCATAGAATGAGAAATGACCTGACTAGAGCAGTGGTACAGGAAGTCGACGCAGCAGCTGAAACCGCCATTGTTCCCGACCTGAATCGTTCAGCGAAAGTGGTTTTCGGTCTATAGCTCGACCGTTCACCGGCTCGAGTTTAGACCTGAAATCCCCGCAACCCCGATGCCATTATCTTAAATTCGATCAAAGTTTTACCGCGAAAGTCATGTTGAAGATGTCAACAGAAAGCACCAATTTGCTTTCAGTGCTCGTCAGTCCTCGATCCACTTCGTTCAAATCAGTTGTAATATCGGGAAAGCCGATGGGGCGAACAATCTACCGACATAGCGTCATGCTGAAAAGCCTAACATTCCGCGGCAATAAAGCAGTTCAGGCACCGACGTCAGTACGTCATAGGCTTCATCCTTGCCAGGTCAACATCGCCTCGATTCTCAATCACAATGGTGCTAGATTCAGTACTACAAATTAAATTGCAGCAATAAGACGTTATTGCGTTCGATGATGATGAACAAGTTTCCAAAGTCCGTTTGACCAGACGCCATCGTAAATGAACGTCTTGTAACTCCGCTGACGCGCACTTCCACTGATAGACGACGCTTCCACGCGAGAAGACCATCGAAAGCTCGGCGCTACGGACCTTCGACCGTCGTTGTGCCTTTCTCATTTATAATGCCTGGCATTAAAAGCGAACGGCTGCGGAAGACGCATTGATGCACTGAAACGCGGAGCAGGAGCATGGACCGCACGAAATGAAAAACTTTTCGAAGTCATCATCACCTGAATATCATCGAACGACGTGGACCGCTCAACTCGATGGCAAAAACACCGTTTTATCGTTGAAATAGCGCCTCTGGTATTACTCGCAGCGTCTCAATCGTTCAGTCATCTCCCGACGTCGTTACGACGATTCTTCGCCGTTCATCGAATACATTTCAGCGGTAAACACCGGGATCTCGAGTTAACTTTACACCGGGAGAAGGATAATGGTGGTTCTCGGCAAAACTCGAAACGAATTCTTCAGGAAGATGGCAATCAGCGATTTCAGATTGACGACCATCGCGCGCGGGGAACCGGCTGGTGATAAGACGCCGTTCAAATCCGCCCGTCCTTTCACCCGAACGTCACCGCTCGAACATGGTTTCACGACATCGACACGATCTTTGCCGGGCCGACAAAATAGTGAACTGTCGGAAGCCCGTACCAATTGTGCCGAGATCACGCAGATTATACCGTCTCGATGGTCACAAACATGGTAAAGATAGTCAAAGCCGATGATGATATCGCCATCATGGTGAAATAACGCCATCGCCCGGGCCGACGCGCGATTTCCATCACAGCCAAACATTGTGCTCATTCTGACCGCAGCCAATGCAACGACAGAAGTTATGAAATGTGTTACGACCTTCACCAGTCAACTTCGACCGTCAATGTCACCATCGTTCTTCAGATCATTAAAATCATCGGCTCGAACAATTTCGCATGAAATTCGATGTACCATCGCAGCCTGCTGCTGTTCGTTATCAATCTCGACGTCGCTCATAGGGACGTTAAAGTTACCGCTTTTGGATTTGCCGCAGAACGACGGTTCAATTCAAATCAAGATTTATTGTTTGCTGGAAGCTTCAATGATGCCGCCAGGAAGGGAGATGAAGAAAACCCGTTATGAAGTCAAATACTCAATTCGCATCATTGCCAAACTGCCGACACGTAGCAAGACAGGACAATGACGCAGCCGGGAAGAACAGTTCCGTGATACCGATGCCGAGGGCGTCAATTGCGAGACAAACCATTCTCATACTCGCAGATTTACGCTCGCGTCAAAAATCAACGCCAGCACCGAAATTGTTCGGGAGACTACCCGGTATCCTGTTCGCTTGGCAGCACCAAAACAGTGTCGCACGGTTAACAAAGATCACGTTAACGAAACAATGTTCGCCCGTGACCAAACGCCCGCCATGTTGTCAACGCATCTTCCGAGCGAAAGGACCGGTCGAATACCGACGCAATGCACCGTCAGTCCTTATCACCTCCGGGTCCTGCCTGGTTTATCATTCGGTCTTCCGGCATCACCATTGAACACCATCATAGATCAGTCCAGTCGAATATCGGCCTGTCGAGTCGCCGTCATCAGCATTAGGATCCTTCAACCGTTCACCATTGATATCGCATCATTCGGTTCGTACCAGCCATCCACGTCTTGATTATTTGTCAGCGTTCGGGGATCCACCACGCACTACGTCTTCCACGCCTCACTACAGCACAATATCATCGTTCATTAGAATCATCATTCCGACGATCCGATAACAGCCGGTCCGACCGGTCATACGGATAATCGACCGTCATCATTAATAAAATCACGGTTCCTGTTGAAGGTCAATTGTCGTCGCGGTCTGTTTGTCGACCAGTAGTATCGGGAAAGTCAAGATTTATTCTCCATATCCCCGATTTGCGTCAGGTCATCGCGGATGACGACTGGCGTTCATCGCATCGATTCACCGCGGTCCGACAGTGAGCATATGTCGATCTATCAGCATCATCATCGACGACGGCGCGTTAAAACCGTATTGAATCGTCATCACCGACGGAACACTGGCGTGTTTGTGAAGCAGCTGAATCGGTGACGTAAAAGTCAGCCGTAACGGCTCCTCGTAAATGCGAAACCGGGATCCGAGCTGGTATATGCCTATAAGTTCCACACCAAGTTCTTCATATCTCCAGTCTTCTGACTCATCGCTGAAGCGGGGAGAGCGCGGCAGATGCCGCGCAAAGTTCACGTCAATTTCGAAACTGGGAATAACGCACGCATCTCCGTGCGGGAACGCACGACGATCGAAATATCGTACGGTTCGAAATGCGAGCCCGCGTTCATTGGGAAAACGAAAAATGTCAATAGTTCGCTCATGAAATAGGCGAAGCCTTTGAAAGCCTTCGACACCAAACAAAGAAGAGCGATATATCGACGTTGACGTTAACCATATCAATAATTATAAAATAAGAATACCGCGTTAACGTAGTAGCATGTTAGCGTAACGCTAAAGGTGCGTAGACGGGAACATTCAGATGTTAATGATGTCGGTGCCGTACTATGGCGTCAACAACCGCTTCAAAGCAAACAAAGGGATGACATGATGATGCGACTTCAGCCGTATAGCCAGGCCGCCCAGACTTCCGAACACCGGTGTTTACCTGGGGATGTTCAGTATAGCGGCCGAGTCGTTATAAGTACGATCCTGACCCCGCAGCATGCATATTTCCAGATATCAACAGCATCAGAATCGACATCGTGTTCGTAGCAGCAGCCGAAGAGCCTGAAGTGTCTGAACCTTCAACCGTTGTTCGAGGGGTCATTGTCTGGCCAGTGTTTGTATGGCAAATTCGTTTTAAACGAATGAAACCGATTAAAGCGTTTCAACTTCGTGGAACGATATCGCCACCAGAGTTAATAAGTTTGACAGCGCAGATTTTTCTTTGAGCAATGGGTATTAAAGTAGCGGCATCCATACCTGGTGTCTTGAGCTCTGCCTTGGTAGAGATGGGTGGGTAACGTTCGCAGTGTTCCTTCGAAGGAAGTTCATTAATATCGCAGCACTTTGAATGGAGGAATAAATGTTAATCATTTGTCGATGCAGTCGATTCAGCCATTGTTGTGATTTATCCTTTATATCGTCAGTATGGTTCCGTTACGCATCATCAATAGCGGCGAAAGGTATTTATCTTATCCTCATCCATCGTTCGCCGACAGATCGCCAACGACACTCAAGAGTTTATCCACCGGTATTACCACCAATATGGTTGAAAGCTTCATAGAGACGTTGGTGGTATATCGCCATCGTGCCGTCTTCTTGAAGTTCATAGACCGCATCAACATTTCATCAACGCCTACCGTTCCGAGATAGAGCGAAATTGGTAACAGGACGAAGCCAGTGCGTCAGAGGATGATGCCCGCGAAATTGCATCAGTTCATACGACGATTCGTTCATTGGTCTAAGGTTCATTATTGAGGAGATTACCGGCTCGTAGTTATCGGTCGCATCGGTAATGTTCACGGTCTTTCAATCGGCAAGCCGCAGCGAGGAAATAGTTGAACAATTCTATCACTCTTTCAACGTCCTTGCCGGTATTTAGATTCGGTGATTTTGCTTTCTTCTAGCTTCTCAGTAGCTTCGCAGAATTCGTTGACCATCGGTTTGGTATTCGCACTGTCGATCGAAAGTTGAACTCAGATATGCTCGCTTCCGCAAATATCCGTTTCGAGCAGATATCAGTTCACCGTAGCCGTAGTAGGGTATCGGGCTCGTCGCTAATTTGCCTATCGTTGAATTTGTTGGCGGGCTTTAAACCGAGGGCTCCACCAGCCCAGTACTGTCAGTGATTCGATTAATCTTTCAGACAAGCTCGTCGACAGCCGCTTCAGCAGTTTCATCACTTCAGTGAAGTCGTTAATACCGAAGTTCGTTGGCATCCGAATTAGACAGTAGTTGGTGATATCTCCTCACGGCCCAATTCAATCAACTTCCTCGAAGATCCATGAATGCCTAATTGATGGTTCGAGCACCACTATTTCAACCACGCCATAAGCCAGTCGACCGCGATGATCGTGACGCAGTTGCTGGTCGATTCACCGTAGATCACATACCTTATTCGTGGGAACATAGCGTCCAAACACGTATTTCGGTCGGACGCCTGATAAGCGTTGCACAGCTTCGTGATAGCGATCGAGTTTACTCAGCCGGTGCCACTTCAAGATATTTTCGAGCGTTAAACGCATCATAATCATGACCGATTGCCAAACCATTCATCGTCACCGAATGTTCGACAGATCGTTGTCGGCAGACGTTAGATCGACCACCGGCACGATACGATGACGAAGAAAGCTCCGTTTCGTTTGTCGTTCTTCAATACGCTAACAGTCCTTTCCGCCCAGCCGACTCTGAGCAACGAAGTCACGTCCCAAACCGCGATTCAACAGTCAAAACAGTGTTCATATATTCAGCATCCGGTACCAAGATCATCTGCTTTCGAAAGTTTTCATCAAAGTTATGAATCATTTCGAAAGCCAGATTTGAAACCTTCAGCAAGAAATTATGAACGCCATTTTATCACAGTGACACGCCGCAAAATTGCGGCTGTTCTTTGTCAATTGCCGCACGTAACTGAACGGGTAATCGCAACAATTTCAACGGTTTGCTTTAACAATAAACCGACAGCTGTGACCATAATCGTCATTTAAAACACAGATCCAGGCCGACAGTTCTTCCCTAACTTCACGATCCTTTATTCAGCCATGCCGTGATGTCTTATGGACGAAATTAAAGTCAGGCGATTTATCAGCTTCAAGGCGCAGTTGCCAGTTGCTCATTAGCAATGGTGAAGCCGGGCCAGCCAATCAGACGTCGACGGCAGGTTTCCGCACCGTTCGTTGATGCGTAGCCCTTGCGCCGAGATCAGATCCCGGTCGCACGCATATCGCATGTCGGCAGTTATCAGGGCCCACATACATCACAAAACACCGAAATCAATCACTTCGACATGTATCAGAATCGAAGCCGCCGGTGACGGGGTACAGCCAGCGGTCACATTACGCCCAGCGAAATGGAAGAGTGTTGAATCAATTTTGAGTGATAATGGCGGAAGGCCTGCGTCTTCGACGGATAATATCAATGTCGATCAGCGCCGGTATACGCATTTCAGCAAAGTCACGTCTGGTCGGTTACCGATGTTTTCTGGCATCACCTTCATGGTCTCTTTTGATCGTTTGTTCTGCTTTACTGACGATGGAATTGCAATAAAGTTGGGAAGCTTCCCAGCATTAATAACGAAATACCAGCGACGAATAACCACATGTGGAACGCATACCTTCAGCCTTAGTTCCCGGCAATTGCCTATCAAAACTTTAAGATCAGTTTTGCCACTCGTGTTCGTGTTTAAATATCCAGGCATCTCATTGCCGTTAGTTTCAGAAATATCGTTTTGCAACAGCGTATTCTACAACAACCAAATTTTCGGTTTACTTTACCTCCCCGTCATAAAGACTCGAGTAAGTTTATTATCAGCCCAGATAGCCGAAAACCGTGAAAATAAGACATGGACAGCGCCCGGCATGTTGCCGTTCGTCCTCGATATTTCAAGATACAGAACTGCACGTGTTTCTTTCGAACATACCGAGGCCTTAGTGGCGCTATTGGTTCTCCACCGCAGCAACAGTGACGAGGCCACGTTCCAGTTCCTTTCGACTCACCCCGAAAGGTACTTGTCGCGACCACGCGCGCCTATCAAAACATGTCAGATGGCACAAAGAGAACCATTAAAAGTGACGCAGAAATTCTTTAGCGTTGAAGCGAACGCCTGAAGTCGGCCGTTATTTCGGCAAATTCCGGCGACGAAAAGAAACATTCGTGCCAACAAACACGCAGCGAAACGCTAAGTAGGCTTAGTATTAATGGATGGCATCATGGCGATGTCCAGACAGGTAACAGACACGTGATTAGCCGCGAGTGCCCACTGATAGCACGCCGGTTGAAAATTTCGGCCGCATTCGTGCCATCAGCACGATAAAATACCGCTTGGTTAACTGATGAAGTTTAGCCGCCGTCGCACTGATTTTTATCTACTATGGATGATGAGTTTGGTTCAACTTCTTTATCTATGGAACGTTTTCGTTTGGTTTGTCGTCGGTTCTATAAAGGATAAATTTCTGGAAAGTTGTCGGTTGTCATACATGAATATATTTCTTCAGAGCATAACAGAAACCCTTACTGCTCCCCAAAGTTTTCTGTTTAATACTCTGGCAGGTAGGAAAGGGGAAAAAGTCCGACTCATATCAGCATCATCTAACCGACGCCAGTTCAACCTCATTGTAAATCATTACTCATACGCTTCTTCACATACCCTGAAATTTATCGGAGCCAATTTATTTTACTAAATTCTTTTTCGACGACGCTGAACGTTAAACGAGAAATACTCACGAAAGGAGCTTTCGGAAGCTTTTAATAAAAATGTGCCTTTAAACTACGTTCAAAAATGTTTGCTCGGTGTACAAGGAATAAAAGGTAAGTTCTCTAGGTAGCAATTCATCCATCCATAGTAGATGAAAAAGATAGTCACTTTTTAATCTCCTGAGCAGCGGCCTAAACCATCAGTTGGAAGCGACCAGAAATGCATAATTCGACCCGGCGTGTGCTATGTGCGAAAATCTGCTATTGAGCGCCTTTTCCGAATAAAGCTAGCAACGGCCAGAGACCGACCAACGTGCACTATAATATCCGCTAGGTCTCTCATGCATATGAACGTCGCCAGCCTTTGCTACTCTGGTGCACGGGAGGACTCTAAAATCAGCCCCTCGTCTAATCAGCACACGTCACAGAGCCACCCTAACCAATCACAGAAACGCACGTATGATGTATTGCATTGTCCACCGACCAATCAAAACAATTGCATGGGTGTCGTGAATTTTTCGCGGAAAAACAGTTTTGAGGAATTTCAGCTCCTAGCCTTCCAAACGTGATCAAAAGGCATTTTACCTAGCCAAATCTTAGATTTTAGCTTAAGGTAAAACATGAGAGATCAGTAAAGATGCTCGCTTAGCGGCTCTGGAAATCGTTCAATAATTATACAAGCCGACAAAAAACCTACGTATATCCCACACCTGAGTTTACTGAGAAAAAGGCCAACCTGTAGGCCGCGTGGACTGGTTCCCAATATTTTAACTTTTAAAATCAACCTGGTGACTCCTTTCTCATCTCCAGAATTTACCAAATGCTTTAACTGACTAAAGGGCATATTTGGGCATAGTTCGCTTCAAAAGGACACTAAAAATTTCTGTCCACACAGTCATCCTTTTTCATGGTAACTTTGGCGTACCATCTGACGCATAGAGTTTTTGTCGGCGTGCGATTGAAATCGCACCAGAGACCACCCCGTCTTTTTCTCAAGTGGGTCAAAGGAATAAGGACATTAACCTCGAAAGCCTGTTACTGCAAGTGGTAATAGCACATACTACTAAGAACCCTCATCATGTTCTCCAGAAGAAACTTGATGGTGTTTGTTCTATTTTTAGTTCCTTTAGCATCTTGACAAATTCTGAAGAGAGCGTTTTGCTCTCAGAGGACTGAACAATAACGATGCCAGGGCTTCGTTCATGTCTTATTTTTTCTAGTTTTCAGCTATCTGAACGACGATTTTTAAACTCTTTAGTTCAACTGGAAGCAATAAACTACTCAAGTCTTTAGTATTCTGCCCTCGCATTATTAGTAAACGAAGCGGGAATTAAAGTAAACCAAAAATTTGGATTTACATTTTGTAAATTCCTCGCTTGTTTTAAAGCCTGTCTTCCTAAATTTAACTGTATGCAAAGTTATTTTCGTTCGGAAAATCGGTCAGCTAAACTGAACCACACAGGCGACAGCTAAATCCATATTATTTTTAAGTTTGATAGGTGACATTTAACTTGCAGGAACTAAGGCAAATTTATGCATTCCACGTGCATGTATAAGCAGGGAAGAAGATGGTTATTCGATCGCTGGAGCAATTTCGTTATTAATCTGAGCTTTCTAACTGTTACAGGATTCCATCGTCAGAGATAAAAGCGGCAAGATAAACGATCAAAGTTAGTAGAGGGTAGGTGCCAAGAAAAACATCAGTAACATCAGTCTAGACGTGACTGCACAGAGCTCTGTATACCGGCGCCTGATCGATTTATCGATTGGCTATTTATCCATCGAAGACCTGGGCTTCAATCAATTCGCGGATTTTCTTGCTTCTGGCGTATGGCCATTATCTCCGTGGTTGTTATGTTAACCTCGTTACCCATTTCGTAGGCGTGGGCAGGCACTTGTGATAGTACGTCACCCCGTCGCACAGCCAGCTTCAGTTCCTATTCCCGTGTCTGAAGGGAGAGGGAATTGGTTGTGAGTCTTGTATATTTCGAGGTATTTTTTATGATGTTATGTGTAGGCCCCCTGATAGCTCATATTTGCCAACCCCTTCTGCTCTGCATGGAGCGGATGTCACACCTATGATATGCATGCATTATTTCAAGGACGCAAGTCGCAAGAAAATTTTACATCAACGGGTGGGCAGAAAATCCAGTACGAAACCTGCACATGATGCCATCCGGCCGTTTTTTGTAGACGTCTGGTGCTGTAGCCTCCACCATTGCCTAATGGAACCTTCTTAACTGCACCTTGAGGAAAAGGCCAGACCGAAGTTTGAGATTTCATCACCTGACAAGTCATAATTTCGGAGTCCGTCTTCTAAGACGACATCCCACAGCACTAAGCAGGTCAGGATCGCATCGATTTTGAAGTTAAGACAAAGGAAGAGGTTGCTAATCCCTCGAGAAGTATTAATACGAACCCCTGAGATCTGTGTTTTTAGAAAGTGTGACTGTTATAGTCCTAGCTGTTGACTGGGGCACAAACATTTAGTGGTCCAAAACTAGCCGATTGAGTGACATTGCGGTTCGGAGTTGTGCAGCGGTGAGTAAAGAACGCCCTGAAATTTTGTGAAATGTGTAATAGATCCTGTATTAAAATAACAGGTCCGCTACTCTGCATTTCTTACTGAAGGTTTCATCTAGCTCAAAATGGACATTCTCTTTCCGGAAACGCAGTAGAACTTCAAAAGAAGCTCGTCGTCGTTGGCAACATACCGTTAGTCACTAGATTTTGAGATGCGGATATATGACCTGTTTGACTGTTAGATCTTAGTTTGGGACAGTATTCGTTGCTAGAATTTCCTATCAACAAAATATTGGCAAAGAAGGACTGTTAGCATATTGAGGAAACAGTAAGCAAACAGGCTTCTTCATGCGCCGTTATCGGTAAAATTGTTGATCCTAACGGTCTACCGACCACCTAGAAACGATCCGCAGTCAGACAGTAGTGTGATAGATGATTTAGAGTCGTTTGCTAGTCGATCCGAGGTCATGATTATGTGCGACTTTAACGCTCCGAATATCGCTTGGAATCTGAGCTCGGCACCAGGCTTTGGAGTTAAACTTCGATCGCCGCCTCCTAGAAGCAAAACACAAACGCTTACTAACTCAAAACGTCCTGTCTCCGACCAGAATACGAGAGGGGTAACATGCTAATTGTTTGGACCTTGTATTGACAAAAGCGCCCGACAGCGTAGATGTTGTGCAATTTCTACCCCCACTGGGCAAAAAAGATCACGTAGTCCTACAATGGGAATATTCACTCTTCTGTGTCCACGATCAAAGCATCACCGTCAAACGCAACCTATGGCGTGGACATTTAACCCAAATGAAAATTGAGGTGCGCCGTTTAGATTGTAATGAAACATTCACCGGATGTATTCTCGAGGATTGGTTGGAATTTAAGGCCGTATTACAGGGACTTATCACCAACTACTGTACTAATTCGAAAAAAGGTCACCAACAGGCCCCAGTGGCTAACGACCACACTGAAGAGTGAAGTAAACCGCAAGCGAAAGCTGTGGCAAACTGATCTAAGGAAAAAGACAATCGAATCACTGACGAAGTACAAGACGCAGAGGAACAGGTTAAAAGGCCTGGTTTATAAAGCTCGCCAAAGTTTTGAGAGTAACTTGATAAACCGTGCAGCAGAAAACCCGAAGCTCTTCTACAACTACAGTAGGCAGTGCACTCGAAATAAAGACCCCATCCCTTTGTTAAAAACGGATGAAGGCGTCGAACTTTGCAAGGACGAGGAAAAGGCTGAGCATCTATCTGAGCTCTTTCAGTCGGTTTTTACGAGAGAAGCCAATGTAACTACTGATAACTATAGTGCAGAAAAGATCCCGATAATTGACTCAGTGGTTATAACAGAACCTATTGTTCTGCAGGAACTACTGAAGCTAGAAGAAACCAAATCACCAGATCCTGATGTAATACCGGCCAAGTTGTTGAAGGAGTTGGCCGTAGAGTTGGCAGAACCTTTGTGTCTACGCTTCTGAGCCTCCCTCGCTGCAGGCAGATTGCCACCCGATTGGAAGACCGCGTGGACTTCCCCGATACATTAAAGTGGCAGCCGGGCTTCCGCAATTAACTACAGGCCGGTAAGTCTCACCTCCATGTGTTGTAAGATTATGGAGCGAATCATTAAACATGAACTGATGCAATTTCTGGAGCGGCATCATCTTCCCTCTGACGCGCAACACGGAGTCCGCAGAGGAAGGTCCTGTTTAACCAATTTGCTCTAATATCTGGAACGATGGACCCGGGCGGTCGATGAAGGAAATGTGGTGCATGCAGTCTACATAGACTTCAAGAAGGCCTTTGATAGCGTGCCTCACCAGCGTCTCCTATACAAACTCAACCATATTGGGGTAAGGGGCAAGCTTCTGAAGTGGATCGAAACTTCTTGATTGGGCGATCTCAAATTGTCCGTTTTGGCGATCAACAATCGGCGGAGGTGGTCGTTGAGAATGGGGTTCCTCAGGACTCCGTCCTTGGCCCTATCCTCTTCCTTATATACATTGATGACTGCGTAACTGGGTTGGACTGTGACACCGCCATGTTTTCTGACGATATAAAGCTTTTGAAAGGTCATCCACAACGAAGCTGATGAAGCAAATCTACAGGCGAACTTGCATCGACTCGAGGAATGGTCGCACAACTGGCTCCTCCCATTCAATGCTACCAAGTGCAATATTCTGCGATGTGGCAGAACCAGCTCCGGGCACCAGAGAATTTACTTTCTGGACGACATACCGCTACCAAAAGTAGAGGCTCAAAAAGTACCTAGGAGTATGGATCACACCCTCACTGAAGCCATTATTCCATTGCTCAAAAGTAGCAAAAATCTGCCATGTCAAACTTGTATCTAATTAAGCGAGCGTTTGCAAAGTTCGAAAAAGAGTGCTTTAATAAGGTCTTCGGGAGTTTCGTTCGACAAAAATTGGAATTTGCCATACAAGCCTGTAGACCGTGGCCCGTCAAAGACCACAACAGTTTGGAGAAGGTTCAAAGACTTGCAAAAGCTTGTTCGAGGTCAAAGCTGCCTGCCTTACGAGACACGATTGTCCATTCTTGATCTGTTTCCTCTGGACTATAGACAGCTACGCGGTGACCTAATACAAACCTTTCACATGCTGCGGGGTCAGGATTGTTGCCTTGCATCTGGCGACTTCTTTGAGCTGGCCACTACCACTACTTTGCGAGGGACATCCCATTAAACTACGTGTGAATGGTGCAAGACTCGACACAAGAAGGTTCTTCTTCTCCAACAGAGTGATTAAGGCCTGGATTACTCTGCCTGCGGACATCATCATGTCTCCATCCGTTGAGACTTTTAAGCGGAAGTTTGACCAGTACAGCCATAAGTACAACCACGACATCAGAACCTAACACATATCCTGAAAGATATTCCCGCCCACACCTTTAGCGTTATATAACATACTACTTGCTATTTTGGAGTAATCTTATTTTATAATTGTTTGTCCGATGGCCCGTAGTGTGACGGGGAGATAACCCTTTGTCCAACGTCCATTATATATCGGACTTTCTTTAATTTGAAGTGTCAATGAAATCAATAGGGAGCTCAAAGGCTTCGCCTATATTTTCCCTTAATAAAACTGCACTGAACTGAACTGACATTTTTTTCATTTTCCCAAAAAATGAACGCAGATAAAAGGCACATTTCAAACCATACGATATTTCGATCGTCGATTTCGACGAGCTCCACCGTACGTTCCACAGCAAGGTGGTGCAGTTACGGTGACTTGTGCGTTATTTAGTTTCAAGTGATAGTAGACTTGCGCAGCATCTACCACACACTCTACTCCCCCACCTAAGCCCGGTATCATGACAGCGTCAAGAAGACCGGAGATGGGAGAGGGCACAGGTGGCTGGCCCGGCTGGAGCCGCCCCTGGGCATACCAACACACCTGGCTCGGATCCCACAGAGTGGGAGTGCCATAGAGGCCACATTACGAGGGAGCCATTGCAGCCTGACTTGCAGTCCGCCAGTTAGCCACTTCACACAAAACACGCATCGGGCTGACCACGTGGTCCGAGTGTTTCCCGTCAGTTGACAACCTTCCAAGCCACGGTTTTTAGCGCACCGTGATAAGTTCAAGCGCGTCAGATTGTTTATAGTGGGAAAATGCGCTGAACCGTCGACCTCACTCTCTGCCTCACCCCCACAATCAGACCACCGCCCGAGCCGGTCAGTTGTCTGATGTGGGAGTGGGCACATTGGCTGACAGGTCGGCGTATCCGTCTTCAAGCGCCACGGCATGACCTGGCCCCCATAATGCACACACCAGGATTCACTTAAATCAGGGGATATGGAGGAGCCATCGCCGTCTGACTCCCAGTCCACTGGTCAAGCCAATCGACACACACAGCACATAGACTGGGCCGACGGCGTGGTCTGATGTAAGCGTCAGATTGGCAGCCTTCCAAGCCACGGTTTCTAGGAAACCGTGATTTTATCAGGTACGTGATGATGGGTGAGGGTGTTGTCCATGTATTGGTGTAGGTAGTGTGCGCTGGTGTGGCTGAGCCTCCGGTGGTTAACCGCAGGTTGTCGTGGAGATGCATGTGTTCTAATGGACCCATGCGATGTGTAAATGTGCGGGGATAGTGAGGGCAGTGGAGGCGGGTGCGTGGATTGTATCTCGGATCCCCAGGCACTGGTAAATAAGCCTCCGTTCAATGGATTCGCAAGTGACCGACCAGGCCGATGCGTGAGGTGAATGTGCGGTCGCAATGTGGACAGTTTAGAAGAGAGTCCCTATCGCTGATGGTAGTGGTGGCGGCGGTGGCGGTGGTGGTAGACGTAACAGGTGATGAGTATTCGGATGTGGTCTCTATGATGGTGGGACTAATGGAATTGATGCCGGGGGAGAGGGTGGAGGAGTCCGAATGAGGGTCGGCAGAATTTGACGTAGAAGTTGGAATTGTCGGATTGTGGGTGCATTGCGTCCGAAGATGTCCGACCAGTCTGACTTCCGCTCGGAAGGTGCGTTGACAGCGCGGGCATTTTGGAAGGGTCTGGGCATTGACGGCGTTGGTCCGGGGTGCTGGTGACTTTCGTGCCGCTATGTTGGTCCTGATGGCGGCGATACTGTTTGCTCCGTAGATTGCTGCCCCTTATCTTCACTGTCCTTCTCCAAGCAGGTCGGTTCTGGGCGAGGTCCTCCCAGAGTCGCCGGGTTGATCTGCAGTTGCTTCACAGATTTCTTCAAAGTGTTTTTGTAGCGTTGTTTTTGACCTCCAGTCGGCGAGCACCCGTAGTAAAATCTCTGTAGAAAAGTCGTTTGGGTATTCGTTCGGCGTCCATCTCACAAGGTGGCCACTCCAGCGCAGTTGCAGTTGTTTCAGCTGAGCATAAATGCTGAGAAGGCCTGTTCGTTCCAACACTTCCGTGTCCGGTATCCTGTCTTGCCATGTCAGCTTTAGTTTTCTGTGAAGGCAGCTGAGGTGGAAGTGGTTGAGCTTCCGCGCCTGACTTTTGGTAGATCTTCCACGTCTCCACTCCATACAGCAGCATTGGCCATATGACAGCTTCGTAAATCTTGAGTTTGATGCTGAGGTGGAGACCGTGTCGATTCCAGACCACGTTCTGCATGCATCCAAAAGCTTGGCTGGCTTTGGCGATCCTATGGGCGATATCAACGTCGAATTTGATGCTGTGGGGGAGATTGCTGCCCAGGTACGTGGAGGTATCCACAGATTTCAGCAGGGCGCCGTTGACATTGATGTGAGCTGTGGTCTAGAGGGTATTGGGTGGCAGCTGTGTTGATGACACAGGTGGCACCGAAGAGGTCCATGCTACTTTACATTTCCTTTTCTGTCGTTGCATTGAGTGCACAGTCTTGTCAGTGAAGAGAAGTTCGTGGATGGGGGCTGTGGAGACACGCGAGCAGAAGTGCATCCGTTATTGGTCGAGGAGTCGGCCGTCCATCCGGTAGGTGATGCGTATCCCGCGGCGTTCTTCACGGTAGGCGTCCCGCTGTCAGAAACGCGTGCCATCATCCCATAATGAAGCTGACGCACCATGTTTGTGAACCGCTCAGGACAGCCGAATATCTGCATGACTTTCCACAGTCCGTCTCGATTCACCAGCGTCAAAGGCTTTTGTTAGATCCACGAAGGTAGTGTATAGGTGAGTTCGCATCTCCTGGCACTTCTTTTGTAGCTGGCGGGCGGCAAAAGATCATGTCGGTTGTTCCACGATGTCGGCAGAAACCATATTGACTTTCTGAGAGCAGGCCCTGCTCTAGGTGACCGTTCAGACGATTGAGAAGGATACGGACGAAGTTCTTTCCGGCGATTTTGAGCAACGAGATGTCTATGTGATTATCACAGATTTGCCGGTTCCACTTCCGCTTGTAGAGATGGACGATGGTCGCGTCTTTGAAATCCTGAGGAAATTTTCCTTGGTGCCACATCCACTGGAAGAGTGTTTGGAGTTTTGCCATCAGCCAGGGGCCCACCGTGCTTGTAGACTTCCGGTGGGATTGCTTCGGATCCCGGTGATTTACCGCTGGAAATCTGCTGCATGGCCCGGATGGTTTCTGGTGGGGAAGGCATTAGAACAAGGTCACTGGTCGTTTCAACTTGAGAGAGTCGGTCAATGGCAGCATCGGAGATGGCTAAGGAGCAATTAAGGACACTTCTGAAGTGCTCGGCCCAGTGCTTCAGAATTTGCTATTTCTATGTCAGCAGTGTTTTGCCATCAGAGTTGAGCAGCGTTACGGTCATTCAGTGGCCGTAGATTGACTTGATGGCTTTGAAAAAGTTTTTCATTTCATTGCGGTCCACATACTCCTGTATTTACTCCACGTTTCGGACCATCAATGCGTCCTGCATCTCCCGCAGCCGTTGCTGTACCAGGCGGTGGCATCTGAAGAAAGCTGCTTTGGTGGCGTCAGTCCGAAGGTCCATGTAGGCTTTGTGTAGTCCATTCTTCTCCGCGAGTAAGTTACTGATGTCGGCATCATTTTCGTCAAACCAGTCCTGGTGTTGACGAAGTGCGCGTCCGAGAACTTCGAGGCAAGGTTTACAAGACGACTAGTTCGGGCTACATACGATAGCGTCACAAAGTCCCATTCAATAAACGGACACAGAGTGAACTTGACTCATCATCATCAGTACAATATATGCCTGTCTTGTACCTTTTGACACGAAGTGTACAGATTTTATCAAGTTGGTGCAAGATCCTAACTTATTATGATTGAAATCAGGCTTGATGTTGAGCCTGCAAGAAACATTTATATACCTCACTTTAAAAGGTAAAGGACAAGCCTATGGCGTACTGACGATCGGTACTAACCGTGAAACTGCTGTATACACTTGGAATGTTAGAGCTTTCTATGTACTATATGTGGTAGGTGTCCTCTGAAACAACGTTCGCTATCAGCCAGTAGTACAACTGACGGTTGGACAGAATGGGATCGAGGAGGATTCCAACCACAACAAGTGACGGTCACACTGAGCGCTTGTAGAAATAAATTAATTTTCTATTGGCACATCTTCAACACTGTCAGCTGCGTATCTCATTATCAGATGGTTGTATTAGGCTCAACTTTGACAAGTCAATTTAAGATAATAGCATCAGGGTTTGCGAGGTTTTTCAAGGTCTAAATGAGCCAGTGAACAAGGTCCGAATTACTTTCATAAGATTAAAGAAGCTCCACTTCCTTGGGCTGTTCAAGGTCCAGGGCAATAATATCCTGGCAGTTTCAACTGCTGCGTCCGACCCTCTATCGGTACCCCTGTACCACTGCTCCTGAAGTCCAGGGTTCTGACCACCTCCATTTCCTATGAGAATCATACTCCTGATAAACCAATTTCCCTGCCACCACAGACTTTGTCGACCGCCAACACCTCAATCAACCCTGTTAAAACCCCACGACGATGAGTACCATGTCATCCACCTTCTCACTCCATTTGGATTTGGGGTTGACCAGAGGCAGCCATCAAGTGCTGGGTCATGAGGCCGAAAGACCCACTGCCAAAACAGGAAACGTCTGGCGTCGTTTACCGCATCTGATGCAATTTTGAACAAAGCAAATACGTCGAAAAAACCGGAAGATTACTCCGGACGCGAATAGCTGAGCATGCAACGGTGGTGAGGAGGTAAGACGCTAGCTCTAAGGTTGCAGCGCATTCGACCCGACCGGCCATTTTTTCAAGTTTAACAAGGCCGAAATCCTCGCAGCTGTTCGGGCCATTGTTCTCATGACCACAGTCCATTAACAAGCGCAATGAACTCCAGTTCCCATATTTTGTGCTGAGGCATCGCTCAGTCAGGAGAATGGGTAACGTAGAGAGGACGTGAGTGACCAACACCTCCAATGACAATGAGCCAAATTGCCACATCAGCATCACGCCAACATTCAACATGGTGATGAAATCACGGTCATTAAAGACTCGGACGCGGACGGGGAAGTCTTCGTCACGTCAATTACGACCCCAAGTGTTAATTGCGAGAGCTTCCAATTGTAGTACGTATGTGATCGCATAACCACTACGTACTATAGATACTGCGCACCTGGTGACTCAATCACCCCTATCTGCCGCTGTCTCTGTTGATTGGTGCGAGGGAAAATCTGAAACGTCAGGCCAATAAACTTCTTATTCCAGTGGTAGCATCCTCTTCTCCTGAAGTGCCTTCTGTTCCACTCCAACCTTGTGTGAGAGTACTCCCAATGCCCTGTCAAGCACCATCCTAACCACTACCGTCCTTCTCACCAGCCATGTGCCCTCAGTCTCAACCTGTCCTCATTTATATCATACCTTTACGTAACGCATCGGCCTGATAGGTCACTGGTGAATCCATCGCACAGATGCTAGAAAACCAATGCCAGGAGTCCCGGTGTACACTCGTCATACCCACCTCCACTATCTGCTCTGTCCACACACATGTAGTCAATAAATGAGCCTATTAGGTCCTAAGTGCCTCCATGAAAGCTTGCGGCAAAAGGCCGATGGTCAAACCGTTTCACCACCATTTCCAAAAAAGCTCCAAACTCACCTCCTTATGCAGCTCCTGAGATGTACACTGTGACGGCGACAACCACCACTAAAAAAAAATTTCAACGTCCCGCCACCCTTACCCTTCCTGTCTGATTGCATACCCAAATTAATAACTTTCCGCTGAGATTTATTTCGGCTCCTAATTTTTATCGGGACTAATTTTCTACCACGGTGTTCTAACTCCTTTTCAACAAATACTACTTCAACGCTAAACTATCCCGATAACGCGCTAGTACCATAGTCTGATTATCTGACATCTAACCGACGTTGCTCAGTCAGGAATTTCGAAAAGGTGTAAGTAGGCAATATTACGATTTGGTTGCGCATAATTTAATCAGTCTTTGTCGAGAAGGAGACGTAATCACTGGAACAAGAGTTTTGTAAGCCTGACGTTTCAGCTTCTCACTCGAAGCTATTATCAGAGACAGACGGTCTGACCCTACCTCTGATGATGGATTCGAGTGAGAATCCGAAACTTCAGACAGACAAAGTTCTTGTTTCAGTGCTCGTGTCTCCTTCTCGACTATTTGTTTTGGAAATCACCTCTTTGCTTCCACGAGCACATCATTCGTTGTTTTTGGCTGTGCACCGGCGAAGAAACCGAATTCTGCTGTCGAGGCTGTCCTTCCAATTAGTGGCTTCAACGCCAGTAGACCTCCTCTTGGACAGTTTGGTTGCCGATTCTGATGAGGCTCACCGTATTCCCCACAGCATGATGGTGCCGGGAAGACGACTTGCGCGTGACTTTGTTTACGGTAGCAGAGTGGCACCGAATCCATCACACCCACCTGTCCTTCCCCACCTGTGTTTTTTTTTTGTCGAAACCAAGTCCTTTACCGACCTAGAGAAGGCCTCCATTTCCCTATCAACCAAAAAGACCGTAGGAACGAAATTTAGTGATCGAGACTTACACAGCTACTTAGGCGGATGAAGTAGCTTATAAGTGAAAAGCTTGTATGTAAGTTTACTTTCGGCTGTTGTCATTTCCGGCAAAATTTATAATTGCACCTAAAATTGGCCATTCACCTACCAAAATTTTAAAAGAATCTACTCGTCTCATCATCAAGTAGTGCCATATAGAGTGTTTTTTATTTTATGCTAAAATACCTTTATTTTCAACGTCCGTCACCAGCAGATTCTGTGTGGTTACAAGACCTCCTTGGGACCAAACGAACCTGCCGCTGAGAAACAGCAAGGAACTTGATCGTTGCATTGTCCCCCTACTCACCTTCTCCGGACTTTCGACAAAACTACCTACGAATAATTTCGAGTCCACATTGACAATGAAGTCAGCATACTTACACCAACTCCCGTAGATCGTGTGTCACGCAGCATCTGACCAATTTTTCAAGCAGCTACAAATATCTTCATTTTAAGGTTTAGACAATGATTCCTTCGATTCGGACGTTATTTTTGCTGGATACCTAGAACTACTGATGGTTACACCGTCATGATCGGGGCCAAATTCATATTCCTTCTCGGCCTCCCACTTCAAATAAAATTCAACAAACTTACTAATAAACCCAACGCCTTATACTTTTTGTTTAAATAGTAGTATTAATTTCCCTATTTCCCATGTTTCAACCGTTCTCTCAGTCGCCCTATACATCAAAATTTGCATTTAAAACTTCCACAGATAGAAGTGCACTCAGACTTTCAAGCATTGTGTCTCATGCATTAAATGTTCACCGGTGAGCTAATTGTTTTCTGTAATCCTGGTTCTTTAGCCACCGAAAAGTTAGCTATCACCCAAACTGAAACCCACCGCATGCTAGGACTATGAATCTTCTACCCCACCATTAGCCTATCAGCAAGGAGTTTTTCATTTGATGACATCGCTGCAGAGACTGCTAAGGTTTGAACAAATTTAATGTCCATAACAGCTATCTACTTCCCAACCACTATAACGTTTCTTCTAGATTTACCAACACAACTATCATCTTCTGCATTGACCTAGCCAAAACCTTTCACCAAATTCCCTTTTTTCTCAGTGAACATTCATATAATGACAATTAAGTCAATATTTCATCTTTTAAAGTGTGAAAGGACGGTTTTTGGCCTTTTTAGTCAAATGAGTTCAGTGCTTTCTATGAGTATATCAAAGATAAATGTGAAAATTCACTGCTCATATTTTAGCGCTTATTCCAAGTTGACGTTTTAATCAAGGTCTGCAAATGATCTTGCTGCGTGCCTCACCTTTATTCCCAGGCCATCGCGTGTATTCTTTCGGCTGTAATTTCATAGCTTCAGCCGTTTGCGGGTCACCTCCTCCCTCCCCCCACTGTATTCTGAGACGTGTGCTGTTTTTAGGCCTTGTCTATTTTTATCGGTCTATTGTTCCGCAGAGAGCTCAATTGATCTTATTCCTGACTGCCCTTTTGATTCGAAAATAACAGTTTTTTTTTCTGACAAGGCCCCGGACGCGAATACTAACTGCACTGCACTGCACTCTGCACTGTTCCTGTTGTGTTTCAATTTCCGCAGGGGCACTAGCATTCAACAGGAGACCACAGCGAACTTCGAAATCAGGGTCCTCTATTTCGCCAAGATTTGCAATCAAAAACTTCCCATAGTACGTGTGGTCAGGAATGCCTTACCGTCCATCTCGCCACCAAGGATTTTCATAAATTTGTTGAAAGCATATAGTTTTGCATCTGCACTGACTACAAACTTCATACTCACTTCTTCTCCGCCCAGCATACAGTCCCCTGAGGTACTTCCTCGACTGAAGTTAGCAATTTTAAGTTAGAATATTTTATTGCCTTATTACCCACTTTGATGTTCTCTCATATCCGAACTCATCCAACGGTGAATTCGAAAGTTTTCATCACCAGCCAGTACCTCGCTCCAACCCTATAAAAAATTATCTCATTGGGGTAAGCAGCTCACTCCGGTTATACTGGGTATCCACCTTGACTCTAGTCGGATATTTGGAGTCCTCCGTCAAAGAGAGGTTGCTGGTACTACATTTTAAAATCTCTGGCAATTCTTAGAAGTATATTAAATCTTAATCGATTCTATTGCTTATGTTCGACGGTTGAACCGCGAGCAGTGGCTAATAGACAGTGGCTTAGACAGTACCTTCCCGGTGCTAACCAAATATAAATTCTAAATTCTAAATATGAGGAATGTCGCTATGCGCTTATCGCGGCCACTGAAGCTCCTAGGGAAGAGCCCTACGACCTTTAGGCCCGGCCTGATGCCTAGGCTTTGATCTAGCTTCATGCAACGACTATTACTAGTTGTTTCATGAAGCTAGATCGAATATGCTCAGCACTATATTCTCAAATACAAATATGACGACTGGAGAGAACAGCACTGAAAGTTTCTTACCATTGAACTTTTCTTGCTCCTAATCCATTTCCACTTTTTATAGAGATCAGTTCAACTAAGTCTAATTAGTCTACAGACTCCAAACCAGAATCGACTGCTCTCGCATCTGATTGGAAGTGACTGTCCCTTCGAATCGACGGCAGACGTTTATACCTCTGTTGAATGAATACTCTCGGACTTCTATAACAGACTTTTCTTGACCCTAACCATTCTTACCCAGATAAATTCATCTCCATTGTGTAAAGCTGTTTTATTTTCAAATTTTGCTATTTTTACACCTTGGAAGGCATTTTTACTTAAAATAATCTCCTCATTTCGAACACTGCTATTTAAGCATACAACCAAAAACGAAGCTAAAGTTTTAACAGAAAAGAATTGTTTTTTTTAGGTTTTTTCCTTTGTTCTAAGGATTTGCTGGCACCCAAGAAGTGCCCTATCAATAAAAATATTTAATCAATGACGATAGGCTGTACATAAATCTAAACCGGTCAAAGAGCGGTCGAATCGTTGGCTTCAGCATTCTAACATCGATACTTTTGCAAAACTTCACGCAGACATCCTAGCCAGATCCATCAACAGTATAAGCTACTCTCTCAAGGGTGAAGTCTTGAAAAGCGTGGAAGCCCAATGAGTCCTCACCTTGCTTAACACAATCTCGATGCAACCATCCTTTCATAGCTCAAGAGTGGTAATGAGCATCATTTCTGTTTTGCACACCATCGGGAGAGCTACTGTAGGTTTTGCTGAAGAGTTTTTTTCCACGATTTTCAGAACGTAGGTAAGACTGCCGTTTGAATACGCTAAACAAGCCTGGAGACCCTAGACAGTTCACCATTTGACAAGTCACGAAAGAGTTTAAAGAAGAGTGGCCAAAATGGGCAATGGGCAAAGACCCGTGCCATACACAACACGCCTTACAAACCTTAATATTGAAGAGGGAGACACGATCAAAGAAATAAAGATTTTATAAGCATAACGTTTCGAACTCCCTCTCGAAGCCGTCAGCAGAGACATTCGCACAAAAACATAATAGTGGCATAAGAGGTTCCGTATTTATAAGGCGTGATTGCCAAGCAACCACACACCTACCGCGTTCGTGGTCCTAGCTGGGGGTCGTAATTGATACAATGATTGCTTAGTGCTTCGTACCCGAGTCATTAATTGCCGTGATTTCTTACAGTTGTCCATTATTGAAAGTGCGGTCGGCTCCAATCTAATGAGGTCACGATATGGTAATTAGCGTCATTCCTTCTCACCGCTGCTGTATGCTCGGCCATTCGCTAGTGTAGTAGCGTCCCAGTTTCTCCGACGTAATTTCTTTGTCTACAATTGCACCCAACCCTGTCAACGACTTCAGAAGTCGCCTGCCGTTGAACTGGGTCTTTTGGCTATGTAAGATATTTAATCTAGCTCTGGAAAGTTAAACCCATTACCAGTGTGTGGAAGGAATCCCACATTCTATCTATTCCAAAACACGACCAATCTACGTCATTTGACGATTTTCGGCCAATCAACACATTGTCCGCAGCTTCGAAAATCTTGAAGACATTGATCAAAGATAAAATGATGAATCACTTAAGGGAGAATAACTGACTGAGTGCAGCCCAGCATGAATTCCTCGTAACAAGGTCTTGTGGTACCTGTCAGCTCTCTTTGTTTGGTCGCCTTCTACAATCTAGGGAAAATAGTTTTGCACTTAACATAGTCTATTTCGATTTCACTAAGGCCTTTGATCGTGGTGACCACGCTCTTTTTCTCCGGAAACTCTCCTCTTTCGATATATTTGATAAACTTCTGAACTTGATAACTTCTTCCCTGAGCTCTCGTGCACAACATGTTAAGATTTCCAACCACGCACGTTTGAGGGGTGGAGTTATTCAGGGTAGTGTGCTTGGCCCGCTCTTATTTTATCTTTTTTGTCAATGATGTACTAGGTTAATTTCGGAATGGTAGACCCTTTATATATGCCAGTGGTTTAAAATTTGCCTAGCGATACAAGATGGCCTCGAGGCCTTTGCCTTTCCCTTTCTTGGCTCAAATGCTCCGTCATGGTTGTCAGTGATGACCATCAGCCTCAACAAAGCAAAGATGGCCACGACCTTAATGTGCCTGGCGTTGTTAAGGATCTAGGCATATCATATTCCAACGGTCTTAATCTTTCAGAGCATTGCACCCTGATTGTCTCCAAATCACGCAGAACTTCCGGGTTAATCCTCCGAAATTTTAAAACTATTGATATAAGACTCCACCTTTATATAATGTTCATACGGCCTGGCCTGGAATACTGTTCGTTTCTATTTATCCTTCTGTGCGCTAGTGAACGGAAGAAAATAGAATCAGTCCAGCACTTCTTTAAGAAAAGAGATTTATCTTCGGAGCACTGTAATCTGACGTAGCAAGAGTGCAGTGGGCTTTTAAACATTGATCCCTTATGGTTTCGACGATTACAGAAGGGACTCTTTTTACTGTTTAAGTTTTGAAAAGTCGTAAATTGGATCCCCTCACCACTTTGGGGCAGCTTGATGACCATCGGTGCAGCAGTTATCGCAAGGTATTTTTATTTCTTCCATTAGCTCGCACAGTTAAATATCGTTGGTTCATTTGGTTAACGTCATAGTCACATGGAATAAGATACCCCAGAGTATAAAAATCCTGCAAATTTTTTCTTTATTTAAGAGAACTATTACTAGTTTTTTTGCATTCAGAACAGCTTCCAAGTATCCTGGGCGCCAACACGGTAGAATCTGTTTTCCGGTTCAGTTGAGTGCGCGGCATCTGAGCCCAATTCCAGATCTTATCTTGAGAGCTATAGCACCGTCTCTGCAGCCTGCACCCGGTGACTTATTCGGCAGACAGAGAGCAACGTCCTTGGATAAACTCTTGTCTGGGGCGGAATCTCGGTTCCTAAAAGAGACAGAGAGACGGAAAAAACGTGCACTTGTGTCATCCTTTCCCCGATCTTAACTGCTATCATCCCACAGGCAGCAGTTTTTTTCTCCTGAAGTACATCAAGATATGAAAAACACTAATACTGATATATATTCAGGAGATTTTTTCACTGCCAGCCTAATCTTCACTGCATGTTTCGTCTGCTAATGCGTGTAAACCGGCCTTAAATACAAATATTATTATTATGATTAAGCACCTGATTTCCTTCGTTCTGTGTGCAACTACAACCCCGAGTGGTGTAAGGAGACAACTGACGGCTTCCGAGACATCCGTCATGTACAGGAGCGCTCGCCAGAATGTGGGGCTCGTTTAGAATTTTCCATCGTCGCATTTACGTATGGAGTTGCTGACTAGAGAGGATCTGAATCTTAAGGCTAGTAAAACTCTTGTTCCAGTGCTCATGTTTCCTTATTTGCGACTAATTTCTGGGACTCGACACTTTTGCTCATAGTGGAGATTACTTGCAGGCATTCCACGTTGTGAAGGTCTTAGATTATTGTCTGAATTTTGAGGGCATTTTGAATTTGCTACCACCATCAATCTTCGGGAACACCCACTAAAACTGCACATTCAGCACAAAAATCTGAAAGTGCGTAAGTTCTCCTTATCTGTCACAGTAATCAAATCATGGAATGCCCTCCTGTAGTTATTGTGATGTCCTGGATATACTTTTGAAATGAGCCGTAGTGCTAAGGGATTAAATCTAGCCCTTGAGAATCAATCTTGATTTTTTTGTTTTATAGTTCCCACATGGTGTCAATATACCCCTCACACAATTTTACGGAACTCCAAGATTCTGCTTCTTTCCTTAACTGAACTAAATGGCACTGAAATATCTTTCGATATTATAAAGTCTCGTGTGGGAGGAATGTGACTCCACCCAGTACGTTTTTACAAAACGCGTTTTAATTCAAGAGTAAAAAAGCTTGACTTACCGAGATCGTTTTTGATTTATAATCGTTTATCGTTCGTGGCACAATCTATTAGAACCGAAGTGATTAGTTGCCATTTAAAGACAAAGCAGATCGCATCAGCATTCTTTGATGGAAATAATGGGAAAGATAGGCACAATTTTGATGAAACTCGGCAGAAAATCAACCAGTGTTAATTTCTTAATGATGGATTTTTTAGATACATCGAAAATTTAATGAAAATGAAAAACCGACAAAGAGCATACAACATATCGGTCCGTAAATCGCGCATCTGAGAAAATAAGTAAACTCTTCGTTTGTTATGTTTGAGCTACGGTAAGGATATTAAGGAAACCCGGAGATGGGCAAATCTTGTAATATTATGAAGCATTGCCATACCGTGTGCATACACTTGGAGACATCTTCGAAGTCGAATCCATGGGACAATTTGTAATGATTTGGCTTGCGTTCATTTCCGCAAAAAAACTAACATAGTTGTTTCAATATGGGGGGGAGGGGTAGTGCAATTACTATTTTCTCAGGAAATATATTATATTGGCCGACGAATCTGGAATCAGGAATCTGGACTGTGAAGCAAAAATGTTTGCCGACGACATTAAAATCTGGAATGTAATCCAGAGCCCTGTTGACGATGATAAACTACAGCTCAACCTAACTCGGTTGGAGGAGTGGTCGAATCATTGGCTTTTGCGGTTCAACATCAATAAGTGTACAATACTTCGCTTAGGCAACCCATCTGGATCTGCCGACAGTAGAAGCTACTTTCTCAACGGTGAAGCCTTAAAAGACGTAGAAACCCAAAACGACCTTGGTGTGCTGACGACTACCACCTTAAAACCATCCTCTCACTGCTCGAAAGTGGCGAAGAGGGCAATTGCAGTGATGCATGCCATCAGACGAGCCTTTTTGGATTTCGATGAAGACCTATTCGCTAAGACTTTTGGAACATTCATTAGGCCGCATTTGGAATATGCTATGCAAGCCTGGGAACCCTGGACAGTTCAAGATCAGAACTGCCTCGAAAGAGTACAGAGGAAAGCCACCAAAATGGTTAAAAGTCAAAGCTCCTTGCCATATCCAACCCACCTAATGAATCTTAATTGGTTCCCTTTGAGTTAAAGGCACATGTTTCGTGATCCCCTACAGACGTTCTATATTATAAAGGGATTTCATTTTTGCCTGGAATTCTTGGATTTCTCTGAATTTGCTGCTTTGACCCATCTCCGAGGTCACCCATTGAAACTGCGCGTCCAGCAGGCTAGACTGGATGGGCGCAAGTTCTCCTTCTCTGTCAGAGTAGTTAAACCATGAAATGCCCTCCCTGAAGACGTTATGATGTCATCATCAATGAGAAGCTTTAAAAGGAACCTTGACAGTTTTATGTTCCAAAACGAGCCGAAGCAATGAGGAATTTATCTTAACCCTCGAGACTCACGCACCACTTTTCATATTTTACCATCGCTTTTGAAATTTCACATCCGCACGTTTTCTCTGTATACTGCACTTAATTTTCCGTTAGAAATAGGTTTCTCAAAGGCCAATGCCTATTTCCCTCAATAAATTGAATTGAATTGACCTGCAGAATATGTGGTTCAATTCAATTCAATTCAATTTATTGAGGGAAATAGGCATGGGCCTTTTAGTACCCTATTTGTAACGTAAAATTAAGTGCGGTATACAGAGAAACCGTATGAGTTACAAAGGTACAAAAATGCGGTCATAAAATATGACAAGTGGTGCACGACTCTCGAGGGTTAAGATAAATTCCTCATCGCTCAGGCTCGTTTTGGAACATAAAACTGTCAAGGTTCCTTTTAAAGCTTTCCAGCGATGGTGACATCACAACGTCTTCGGGAAGGGCATGTCATGGTTTAACCACTCTGACAGAGAAGGAGAACTTACGCCCATCCAGTCTCGCCTGCTGGACACGCAGTTTGAATGGGTGACTTCGGAGATGGGTCGTGGCGGCAAATTCAAAGAAGTCCGAGAATTCCAGGCAACAATCCAATCCCTTCACAATGCGGAATGTCTGCAGGAGATCATCACGCATTTGCCTATAACTCAAAGGGAACCGATTAAGATTCCTAAGATGGGTTGGATATGGCAAGGAGCTTTGACTTTTAACCATTTTGGTGGCTTTCCTCTGTACTCTTTCGAGGCAGTTCTGATCTTGAACTGTCCAGGGTTTCCAGGTTTGCATAGCCCATTCCAAATGCGGCCTAATGAATGTTCTTAAAGTCTTAGCGAAGAGGTCTTCATCGAAATCCAAAAAGGCTCGTCTGATGGCATGCAACACTGCAATTGCCCTCTTCGCCACTTTCGAGCAGTGAGAGGATGGTTTTAAGGTGGCGATCGTCAGCACACCAAATTCGTTTTAGGTTTCCACGTCTTTTAAGGCTTCACCGTTGAGAAAGTAGCTTCTACTGTCGGCAGATCCAGATGGGTTGCCTAAGCGAAGTATTGTACACTTATTGACGTTGAACCGCAAAAGCCAATGATTGGTTGTAAGCACTGACTTTCATTGGAACACATGTAAGTTCCTGCTGAATATCGGAATGATCCAAGCTTTTTTAAAAGCCTGGGATATTATTCAGGAAATTAATTGGGCTTTGAAATTGATTGAATATGCTGGCCAATTTCTTTTAAGTGATCAACGTGAGCAAATAAATAAAATAAAAACACAGTACTGTGGGGAAACAGAAAAAATGTGCATGAACTGTATTAACCGACAGCTGAAAGCCTTCTAAATTATGCAGTTTAGTTTACCTGGCAAATTATTCTTATTAAAAATTTGTTTGGTTTCGGAGTTTCTCATGAGCTTTGTCCTTGTTTTATCTCACCACACTGGGATATTTCTCTACAAAAGCGATTGCCAGCTGTACGCGGCTCACTTGATATATTTTGGCCTAAGTATCCGCGATGGTATTTTTTGGTGTGCCGACTAAATTTGTGGTTATTTCATTTTTTGCACTTATTTTAATCTCAGAGTGTAAAAAGTGTGAAGGTATGATGTTATAAAGCTGAATCGCGTTTTAGTTTGTCAAACTGTGTTTAACAAACTCGTGAAAGCTGTCGAGGCCGGTGAAGCCTCGAAGGCCGTGGACATTATTGACGCTACATGTGAAAAAATGACCGGTAAAGAGAAAAAAGTGGTAAGTTTAGCCTTCTATATATTGTTAGTGCTCTAACATTGGCGCCTTGCCGAATTCGCCCACAAGGATTGTCCAGCAGGTTGCCCGCTATATAACTAGCGGCCTTCCACCTTTTAAAATATGCGAAAAACTAGCTCAAACAGACCCGCAAATTTGCGAATACACGCCGGGTATGTCCATATGCCGAAAATTATTATTCTGCAGACTTTAGACCAGACAGAAACGCTGATTTTAAGAAATTCACTGTGAAACAGCTTAGGCAAACGCTGGCGATTATGGGAAAGACTTGCGATGGCTGCACTGAAAAGAAGGAATTCGTGGATCTCGTTGAAAAAAATCGTCATTTACTGGACGATACAACTAAAACTGAATTATAGTCGCCCGGACTCCACCCGTCTTTCAGATCTTGTACAGTCCGCTTGTTTACTTAGTCGCTGTATATCCACGCCCAAAAAATCGGTTGATTTGGTTTGTAAAATATACTTTCGGAGTATTTTTATGTTGTCTTCTCTAAACCGTCTCCCTGAGTATTGAAAGCTGCGCGAGAGCCCGTTAACTAAAAATTATATCTATTGATTTTCCCTTCTCATCCTCAATCTACCGTGCATTTGTGCTTTGTGAAGTTATTTTAAGTGGGCTCATTGTCTTATTTCAACTTGATCTTTAACTAGTTTTTCTCGCATATTTGATGGTAGTCAACATTGATTACCTCGGCCCTCGTGTATGTAATCTCTGCTGGCGCAACAATTTGAGCATTGTTACTCATATAAGTGGCAGTCAGGTAATCGACCAAGAAGCAGCGAGCTATGAGAAGGGAGGTTAAAAGCAGAATAAATATTGGAGGCCTCGATGGCGTACCGTCATAAAAAAACAGGGCAACGCACAAAAATAATAAGAGACAACTACACGAAAAATCGAAAATTTTAGGCAAAAGTGAACATTTGATTATCGTTTTGCAAACGGAACTTAATCTCATTAAGTGGTCTCTTGGTCATTCAGTTTTATCAAGCCAGGTTCCAGAAACCTCTTGTTAATTTTCGAACATCTAACTTGGTGCGCTACCCACTTGCTTATACGCGCGGCCAACAACAGCTGTAAATGATAGAGAAATCGACTAACATTTCTGAATCCAGAAGTTCCTTGCGGCTTTCGATAAATTTATTTCAATATGTTTAAATTTTCGCCTTTGCGTTTACTTTACTTAATATTTAACGCGCATTCCGAGAATTCGAAATTCTGTTACTTTCGGTGTCGACCGTTTGACTGAAAGAGAAGAGTTTTGGGGTGAAAGATTGTAAAGGCTTCGTGAATGACTGTTTTTAAGGTGACGTGTACATCCTTCCCTTCCATACCGTACTTATAGAGCGCATATCAACCATTAGCAGGATCGTCAAGAACCCGTAGATGCTCCACTTGCAAATGGATGACTGTGATAATGGACGGCATGTCCGTAGGTGGAGGATAGTGGGGCGAAATAATTAAGCTCGATTATTGCAACAAGTCGCACAGTTGCTCTTCAATGAGTTTTTCTCAATAGGTTTTCCATAGTTCATGTACTCTAACTGGCCATGAGTAGTATAAAAAAACTTTCTCAACCATCCCATCTCAAACATAGTTTCGTGCCAAACCACATCGTTGAACCGAAGTTCGCCCGTGGTTTACCGTCTGTCATTTCTCATATGTGTATAAGTCATGCATTTTCACAGAAAAAGCTGCGTACCTATGCCCTTGGCTTTCAAGACCAGGTGGTAAACATACCACTGTGCGTCGAAACGGGCACACTCACTAATTATTTCGTAATTGCCCTGAGGCATTTTCGTTATCTGATTAGTGAGGTTTAGCATGTGCGATTCGCATGTGAGCTAGTGAGACTTCGTCATTGTTGACTGGGAAGTCCGTCGAACGATTCATCATGATTCGGATACCAGTAAAAGTCCATATTACGCGATTTACTTCGATATCTCCTGATGACTACAACTACTACTACTATTGCTACTGTTATTATTGCTACCCACCATTACTGGTAGTCAACTTGCTCCCCTCTTTCTCGTCCTTTTTCTTTTTCTTCATATACTACTGCCCAGCCGACTAGTACTGCTTAGTCATTGTTTCCACGGATGCTTTCTCGCATTTTACTTAGTTGGGACTTTTATTAACTGGTCGGCCGTCAACTTGGAGAACAGAACTCTGTGACTGTTGTTGGACCGAAAGTACTCAGATGACTTGGGGCTGGGGAACCAGGATTTCTTACGCCACTCCAGAGCTAGGCGGTAGGCAGTTCACGAGGTATTTTGAGGTTATACCCACTATATGTTGGGCGTGGTTATGTTGATAGCACGTTTGTTACACCAGGAGGAACAAGCTGCAGAATTCCGATAACCATCTCAACTCACTCTTCGCCGATATAAAATTAACGACAGAAGACGGAAAGTAGCAGTAGCTGCCCTTCCTTGATGCGCTCCTCACGCAAACTCCTAACGGTGAAATAGAAGCAAGGATGTAGAGGAGGGCGACGAACACCGTTCAGCTTCCCAGTTTTCATAGCGAACTATCCGGTGACTCACAGTCGAAGCTGTCTTTAAACGGACCCGCAGTCATTGCAGCAATACGGAAGAAAGCGCACAGGAGGTTGGATATCTCCCCAGCCATGTTATGAAGAATGGCTATCCGATGGCGGTACTAAGCCGATGCCTGCGTCTTTGCCCCCGAAGCACACAACCAGAAACAGCAGCTATGGTATGGCATGCGCTGCCATACATAAAGGACGTGCCAGAGGCGATCGATCACATTGCTACAGGATTTAGTGAAGGAATCGCACACCGGTGCATCAGGGTCATGAACATCAACCAACGAGCAAATTCCAGTGAGCAGTCGGGTGTAGTGTATCACATACATGCCCAAAGTGTTTCTGAAAATCCACAGGTGAGATTAAAGGCCTGTTGAGGTCGTGCGCATACAAACATAAACTGGCTGTTACGGGCTGACGTATTATCAAGAGTGCCTGCCCACGCCTACCATACGTGTAACGAGATAAACATAACGGCCACGGAGATAATGGGGTTACGCCAGAAGCAAGACAATCCGCGAATTTATTGAAGCCCAGGTCTTCGATGGAAAAACGGCCAATCGATAAATCGATCAGACGCCGTTATAAAGAGCTCTGTGCAGTCACGTCCAGACTGAAGTTACTGATTTTGCTTCGCACCAACCCTCTATAACTAATGCTCGTTTTCATTGTTGCTTTTATCTCTGACGATGGCATCTAGTAACATTACGAATGCTCAGACGAATGACGAAATGGCTACGGCGATCGTATAACCGTCTTCTTCCCTAGTTATACATGCACGTGAGATGCGTATATTTGCCTTAGTTCATGGAAGTTAAATGCCGCATATCAAACTTAAAATAATATGGATTTTAGCTGTCACCTGTGTGGTTCAGTTTAGCTGACCGATTTCCGACCGAAAATAACTTGCATACAGTTAAATTTAGGAAGACAGGCTTTAAAACAAGCAGGAAATACTGAAAGCTTGAGGAGTTTATTGCTTACGGCTAATGCAAGGAGTTTAAAAAATCGTCATTCAGACAGTTGAAATCTAGGAAAATAAGACATGGACGAAGCCCTGGAATCGTGATTACTCAGTCCTCTGAGAGCAAACCACTCTCTTCTGAGGTGTCCAGATGCTGCATGAACTAAAAAATAAACAAAACATTATCAAGTGTCTTCGGAGAACATAATGACGTTCTTAGTAGTATGTGCTATTTTTTTCGACTTACTGTAGCAGGCTTCTTCCTTTGACCCACTTGAGACAAACACGGCGGTCTCGGTGGGATTCGAACCCACGCCAGCAAGGGGAAACTGTAGCACTACAAATGCTCTAGCCAACTGCGCTACGAGGCCCACAACGGTATCTCTTCTCCTATCCAACTGGACTGCAGGTCCAAATTTGCCGTACTGATTTGTCCTGGAGCCCCAGGCTAGGGCGCATACAGGCAGTTGCAATTGGTTGGTCGGTCGCTTAGGAATTTTTGCGGCTCTGCTGCCAGCCGAGAAGAGCTTGGGATTGCCTACCGTCAAAGTTTTTATTAGGCTTCAATGTATACGACGATAGTTAGACCGTCGATTTTGACTATGTACACCGTATGCTCCACGGAAGGGTGGTGCAGGGACGGTGACTTGCGCGTGAATTAGTAGTAGCGTGATAGTAGCCTTGCGCTGCAGCTACCACACTCTCCTCCTCCTCCCCCACCTGAGTCCGGTGTCAAGGCAGAGTCAAAAAGAGTGGAGATGGGAGAGGGCGCAGGTGGTTGGCGCGGCCGGAGCCGCCCCTAGGTGTACCGCCACACCTGACTCGGATCCCATGGTGTAGGAGTGCCATAAAGGCCACGTTAAGAAGCAGCCATTGTAGCCTGACTCTCATTCCGCCAGTCAGCCACTCTACACAAAACATACATTGGGCTGACCACGCGGTCCGAGTTATCCCGTCAGGTGGCAACCTTCCAAGCCACGGCTTTTAGCGCACCGGGATAGGTTAAAGCGCGTCAGATTGTTTATAGTAAGGAAAATACCCTGAGCTGTTGAACTCACTCTCTTCCCCACCCCCACAATCAGACCACCATCCGAGCCAGTCAGTTGTCTGATGTGGGAGTGGGCGCATTGGCTGACGGGTCGGCGTACTCGTCTTCGCGCGCCACAGCACGACCTTGTCCCCATAACGCACACACCAGGATTTACTTACTCAAGGGATATGGAGGAGCCATCGCCGTCTGACTCCTAGTCCACTTGTCAGCCACTCGACACACAGAGCACATACACTGTGCCGATGGCGTGGTCTGGTGTAAGCGTCAGATTGGCAGCCTTCCAAGCCACGGTTTGTAGGACACCGTGATATTCTCATGTACATGATGTTGATGGTGAGGGAGTTATTTATGTATTGGTGTAGATAGTGTGCGCTGATGTGGCTTAGCCTCCGGAGGCTTAACGCAGGTTGTCGTGGAAGCGCATGTGTCCTAATAGGCTCATGCGGTGTGTAAATGTGCAGGAGCAGTGAGGGCCGTGGAGACGGGCGCGGCGACTGTACGTCGGAGCTCCAGGCACTGGTTCACCAGCCTCCGTGCGATGGATACGCAAGTGAACGACCAGGCCGATGCGTGAGTTGAATTTGCGGACGCATTGTGGGCAGGAGAAATCGGAAGAGGCTGGGGGGATGTCATTCCTGATAGCAGGGGTGGCAATGCGTTAAGAATGGTAGGAGCGGAGGGTTTTGCATGATGTATCGGTGTTGTCGGCAGGGCGGTGAAGTCCGCTGTCATGGATGCGCATGTGACCGAATAGGCCCATGCGATGAGTGAATGTGCGAGGACAGTTGAGGCGACGATCTCTGCTGTGTGTTGATGCTCCAGGCACTGGTTCACCAGTCTCTATACGATGGATTCACAAGTGAACGACCAGGCCGATGCGTGAGGTGAATGTGCGGCGCATTGAGGATAGTTTAGGAGAGAATCCCCATCGCTGACGGTGGTGGAGGTGGTGACGGCGGTGGCGGGGGTAACAGGCGATAAGTAGAGGGGTATGGCCTCTATCATGGTGGGAGAAATGGAATTGATGCCAGGAGTGAGGTTGGGGGAATCTGATGGAGGGTTGGCTGAATTTGACGTAGAAATTGGAATTGTCGGATTGTTGATGCATTGCGTCCGAAGATGTCCAACCCGGCAGATTCGTGCGTGGAAGATGCGTTGACAGCGCGGACAGGTTGGCAGAGCCTGGGCATTGGCGATGTTGGTCCGGGGTGCTGGTGACTTTCGTGCTACTCTTTTGGCCTTGGCGGTGGCGATCCGGTTGGCCTCATAGATTGCTGAACCAGTCTTCGCTGATCTTCTCCATGCCGGTCTATCCTGGGCGAGGTCCTCCCAGGTCGCCGAGTTGATTTGCAGTTGCTTCAGCGATTTCTTCAAATTGTCCTTGTATCGTCGTTTTTGACCTCCCTGCTGGCGAGAACCCGTAGTGACATCTCCGTAGAAAAGTCGTTTGGGTAGTCACTCGTCCATTATTACCAGGTGGCCGCTCCATCGCAGCTGCACTTGCCTAAGCATGGCATGGATGCTGAGGATTCCGGTCCGCTCCAGGACTTCCGTGTCCGGTATCCTGTCTTGCCATCTCAGCTTCAGTATTCTGCGGAGGCAGCTGAGATGAAAGTGATTCAGCTTCCTGGCTTGGTTCGAGTAGACAGTCCAGGTTTCCGCTCCGTAAAGGAGTGTCGTCAAGACGACGACCTTGTACATCTGCAGTTTGGTGTTCAGGTGAATACCGTGGTGATTCCACACGGAGGCCTGCAACTGGCCAAAGGCCTGACTAGCTTTGGAGATCCGTTAGGCAACCTCGTCATCGATTCTCGTGTTGCGCGACATCGTGCTTCCTAGATAAGCGAAGGTCTCCACGTTTTTGAGTTGAGCACCGTTGACATTGATTCGAGGAGCATTGTATTCCGTGCTGGGTGGCGGCTGGTGCATGACAACCGTTTTGGCTGTACTGATTGTTAATCCGAAATCGGCGCAGCCTTCGGCGAAGAGGTCCATGCTCCTTTGCATGTCCTCCTCCGTCACGGTGTTAAGCCAATAGGCAGCCCTGCTTCGCTCCGTTGGTCACTGCGAATGCTTCGGATACCGTCCCGTTGTCAGTGACGCACGCCGTCATCCCGTCTTGACGCTGACGCACCATGTGCGTGAACCGCTCAGGACAGCCGAATTTCTGCATGACTTTCCACAATCCGTCAAGATTAACCGTGTCAAAGGCTTTCGTCCGTTCCATGAAGGTAGTGTATAGGTGAGTTCGCGTCTCCTGGCACTTCTCTTGTAGCTGGCGGGCGGCGATGATCATGTCGGTTGTTCCGCGGTGTCGGCGGAAGCCAAATTGGCTTTCCGGGAGCAGGCATTGCTCTAGGTGACCGTTCAGACGATTGAGAAGGATACGGGCGAAGATCTTCCCGGCGATGTTCAGCAACGAGATGCCTCTGTGATTATCACAGAGTTGCCGGTTCTCCTTCCGTTTGTAGAGATGGACGATGGTCGCGTCTTTGAAATCCTGAGGAAATTGTCCTTGGCGCCACATCTCCTGGAAGAGTGTTGTGAGTTCTGCCGTCAGCCGGGGCCCACCGTGCTTGTAGACTTCCGGTGGGATTGCGTCGGATCCCGGTGCTTTACCGCTGGAAATCTGCTGCACGGCCCGGATGGTTTCTGGTAAAGAAGGCGGTAGATCCAGGTCATTGTTTGTGTCCACTTGAGGGAGTCGGTCAATGGCAGCATCGGAGGTGGCTGATGAGCAATTAAGGGACACTTCTAAAGTGCTCGGCCCAGCGCTTCAGAATTTGCGATTTCTCTGTCAGCAGTGTTGTCCCATCAGAGCTGAGCAGCGGTGCGGACCCCTTGATACACGGGCCGTAGATGGCCTTGATAGCTTTGAAAAAGTTTTTCATGTCATTGCGGTCCGCATACTCCTGGATTTCCTCAGCCTTTCGGATCATCCAGGCATCCTGCATCTCCCGTAGCCGTTGCTGTACAAGGCGCCGGCATCTGAAAAAGGCTGCTTTGGTGGCGTCAGTCCGAATGTCCATGTAGGCTTTGTTTAGTCCATTCTTCTCCGCGAGTAAGTTGCTGATGTCGGCGTCATTGTCGTCAAACCAGTCCTGGTGTTGACGGTGTGCGCGTCCGAGGACTTCGAGGGCGGTGGACTGGATGACATGTCGCAGTTGACAACATCGTATCTCCACGGTAGCATTATCATCTGGAGTATGCAGGTCCTCCAGTTTCTCGGTTATTTGGTTGCTGAAATCAAAACAGTGAGCAGGCAAATTTAATAAAAGAGTATTTAACTTACCTGGTGGCCTATTACCTTGGGGCCTTCGTCGAGGTTGCAGTCGGAGCCTCATCTGGAGATCTGTCCAACCCTAATAATCTCGGATCGCCTTGATTACCAGCAAATCCTGTTGATCTCGTCTCCGGACGAGAATATAGTCCAGCAGATGCCAGCGCCGCTACCGAGCGTGCATCCACGTGGCCTTCTCCAGCTTCGGAAGGCGGAAGAAGGTGTTGGCCAGATGGAGACGGTGTTCCGCACAGGTGCGCAGAAGGAGGAGGCAGTTATCGTTACAGCTACCGAGACCGTGGGGAGCCAGCACTCTCTGCCAGGCAGCGTGGTCCATCCCGACGCGGGCGTTGAAATCACCAGGGACAATTAACCTATCCGCCTTTGGCACAGTCACCAGCAGGGCCTGCAGGTCCTCGTAGAATTTGTCCCTCGCCGCATCAGAGCTCATCATTGGGGGAGCATAGACGCTGATGATGGTGGCGAACTGGTCTCCCCGAAGAGGCAGGCGGAGGCTCATCAGGCGATCTTTGATACCCTGCGGCAGACAGGGCAGGCGTCCCACGATGTCGTTCCGGATGGCAGAAGCAACACCAGCGTCGCGTCGCTCTGCCTTTGGCCGTCCGCTCCAGAAGAAGGTTTAGCTTGCACCCACCTCCTCCAGCTGACCCGGCCGAGAGAATCGGGTCTCGCTGAGAGCAGCAATGTCCACCTTGTAGTGTGCCATTTCCCGAGCGACTAGCGCCGTCCTTCGTTCTGGCCGGTTGCTCCTAGGATTGTCTAAAAGGGAATGAACATTCCAGGCTGATAGTGTGAGTGGACTCACCCGAGCAGCCTGGAGTGTATGGCGAGGGGGATTGGGACACGGTTATTGTTGTTTGTTTGAGTTTTACGACCGCGTATTTTGCGATCTGCGAGCCGCGGCCAGCTGTAGAAGACGGGATAACCAGCATTTGTTTAGGGCACCTTTTCTAGCCCCTTCGTCCGCGAGGAGGCAAGCAGTGCTGTCCCTAAATAGGGCTGCTCGGACATCCCAGACGGCTGCCGAACTCACTATGGGTTACGGTTTTGTTTTAGTGGGAGAACGACCCGAGTTCGCCTAGGCTGCCTACAGGGTTGCTGTCGCCCCCACCATAGGACTTTTTGAGAGGGGGGATGTGGGAAGTTCGGGAGTCAGACATACCGGGTGTGGAGGCACACACAACACCGGAGACCCTCACCTGGTTTAGCCCCCTGGTCGTGACGGTTGCCCGGGGTGTGGCCGCTGGGAAGAACCCAACTTCGAGGAGCCACAGGTGAGAGTTGGGTACCAGTTAGAGGCGGCCGCAGGAGCATTCACCACCTGTACGAGACAAATGGAGAGACCAAATGCTATCTGTGTGGTGCTACCCCTAACTAGTACCCCTACACCCCTCTTCAATGTATAATTAAACGTCCGTTCCCCTCCTGAAATCAGTCGAATTAATGGACACGCCTATTCCAGCCCGTAATCTACAGCATGCGGGCGCCTTGTGTCAACAGTATAAAGATCGACATTTAACCAATAGAACCTATTTCCAGAACTTCAATTCCCCTAACCTTGGGCTGAGGTAAGACAGCTAATTTAGCAAAGCTGCCAGATCTGACCATATTGGTCTATCATGTTGAATGGGAAACATTCGAGGATGCTATTATCAAGACGTGGTTTACTTTGCAAGAATAGCGATGGTGTTAATAAATTCTAAACCAGCATTCAGGGCTCTTCTATTAAAAATTCGTCCGACAACACTGTATGCGTCAGATGGAACGCCAAAGTTTACCATTAAAAAGGATGACGTTGTGGACACAAAATTTTTTACTGTCCTTTTCAAGCGAACTATGCCCACATATGCCCTTTAGTCAGTAAACGCATTTGGTAAATTCTAGAGGTGAGAAAGGAGTAACCAGGTTGATTTTAAAAGTTAAAATATTGGGAACCAGTCACGCGGCCTACAGGTCGGCATTTTCTCAGTAAACTCGGGTGTGGGATATACGTAGGTTTTGCCGGATTGTATAATTATTGAACGATTACAGAGCCACAACGCGAACATCTTTACCGATCTCCAATGTTATACCCATAGCGAAAATCTAAGATTTGGCTAGGTAAAATGCCTTTTTGTCAGTTTTGGGAAGGCTAGGAGCCAAATCCTTAAACTGTTTTCTGCGAAAAGTTGCGACACCCATGCAATTTTTTTGATTGGTCGGTGGACAATGCAATACATCATACACGTGCGTTTCTGTGATTGGTTAGGGTGGCTCTGTGACGTGTGATTAGACGAGGGGCTGATTTTTAGGTCACTCCGTGCACCAGAGTTATGAAAACATAGCTGAGGTTCCTTTATACATGAGGAAACCTTAACTTGGATATTATAGTGCACGTTGGCCGGTCTCTGGCCTTTGTTAGCATTCGGAAAAAAGGCGCTCAATAGCAGATTTTAGCACATAGCAAAACACCTGGGTCGAATTATGCATTTGGTCGCTACTTCAACTGATGGTTTAGGCCGCTGCTCAGGAGATTAAAAAAAGTGACTATCTTTTATCTACTATGGATGGATGAAGTTTAGCCTAAGAGAACTTACCTTTATTCCTTGTACACCGAGCAAACATTTTTGAACGTAGTTTAAGACATTTTTATTAAAAGCTTCAGAAACCTCCTTTCGTGAGTATTTCTCGTTTAACGTTCAGCGTCGTCGAAAAGAATTTAGTAAAATAAATTAACTCCGATAAATTTCCGGGAGTGTGTGAAGAAGCGCATGAAGTAATGATTTGCAATGGGTTGAACTTAACGTCAGTTAGATGCTGAAATGAGTCCAGACTTTTCACGTTTCCTACCAGAGTATTAAACAGAAAAATTTGGGGACCGTGAGCGAATAAAAGGGAGCAGTAATGTTTCAGAATCTGTCTTACGAAAGCAATGCATTAACAGTTGTTTAAAGTTGATTTGGGGCTTCTGAAAATCACGCCGGTACATGGGTGTTTTCCCAACTACGCATGTCTGAGCGGAAGGAGTGCAATAGCCCGGACGCAATGTGACTACTGTTCATACCAGCTTGCATCCTACGACTTCACACAATTTTTTCGGCACTGCAGTCAGCCAAAACACCCAGACATGGGGGTTGTGCATTACTTCTGGCCAAAAATAAAAGTGTATCTGCTAATAGGCGTGAAGAAGCGACGTGAAGTAGTCACGACGATGGAGGCACGATCACCGGAACAAGAGTTTTATTATTAGCCTTAGGTTTCGGATTCGTACTCGAATCCACCATCAGCGACAGAGTCAGATAAGGGCATTGTATTGCCCAGGTTTTGCACTATTTATTGCATGTTTTTGCTAGACCACTACATGCCCAGTGCAAAATGCAGCTCCCTAGTGTTGCAGATAGTTGCACGTGGTGGGACAATTGTCTGACCGGCCGGATATTGCAGTATGCAGTTACCATGCGGTTGCTGTGTGCCTGCGTGCTTGTCGGTTCGCACGCTCATCGCACGTGGTTGCATGTGTTGCGTATCAAATGCCCCAGAGAGAAGGTGAGTAGGCTGTGATTTTTAGGCTAATATTGATGCCTGGTCAGTTTTGAATCGCTTAAATATACGTGCACACTGATTTTGAAATCTCCGAACTCCAAGTATAAATTTGGCACCTATGTGATACATTAAGCTTGGTAGACACCAGTATTATTACAGACGGTATAGCGTAGTCAGCAATCGTGGTAACTAACTTCCTGTAGTGTACTCTCACAGATAAATGAAGGAACCCCAAGATCGCGCGTCAGTGGCGTCGTTCGGGTATTGGGAGGATCCGAATACTGGCTCTGGTCGCAATCAGAGCTTCTGATAAATTAAGGTCAGACATGAGTCCCATGAGCACGGTAGTCTTGCAACATTGAAAATGTTATGAAAAAGGGTGACAGATTCAAAATACTTGATCCATCTTAACCATATAGGCGAAACAATCATGACAACACGGCTCATGTTCGGAGGACAGCAGTCTGCGAACGTAAGCTATTGAAAGGCCATTGGTTATTAATTTATTGATTATGAATTCGTGTGCAGTAGGCGCAGCCATGGGTTCTACTGTTTTCCTTTACTTCATATGAAGCCCTAAGTTTAGTTGAATAATAATGCAATTAAGCCAGAAATGGCCGTGTCCGCCTCTGATGCATCTGTGGGCTGAGTACGGCGGGTTTTCGAATTCGAGCCGTCGTATTTTCTTCTCTCAATTCGCATGTGAAATCCCCTTATGTGCACGTCGGTTGGCCGTTTTCGCCTATGATATACCGAATTTTAACACTTTGTTTATTCAAACAACAAGAATGAGGTCACCAGCGCAGGACGCCGGGACCGTTTTGAAGGAAGTCCAATTCGATCGACATTTTGAGACTTATTCAAGTATGATTATTCATTATGTCTTGATGCTTGCAGTCTTCGGCAATTCGTTTGTGATCTTCCGGTTATATGTGCTTTGCATGCCCAATCTTATTTACAGTGAATTGAGGACATTTTTTGCCGAAAATTTTGGAATTTAACTTTCAAAATAGAGCATACCTCTCTCTCTCTCTAGTAACATTGTCCACTTATTAGTAACTGCGGGTAACCTTGCTCAAAAGTAATTTATTGGCCAGTTGTTTCAAAATTCTTGCTACTATGGTATGGATGCTTCTTCGCGGTCCGGGAGAGCTTATTTCCCCAAGCTAATTTTGCCAGATGGATGTTTCTGCGTTTCTAGGTAAAGAATTAATGATGCTCGCAGATAGACAATTGTATGCTCTAAGTGCCTCTTAAACGGACCGCGTGGTAGATGCGCTAGAATAACAAGTGGGTCAAATAAGGGTACGGAAAGCGTTAATTCTGCACTGTAAGAAGTAACGTAATTTAATCGACAGATTGGGCACGTTATCCCGTAGGAAATCGATATTCCTACTTATGGAGCCTTAACAAGGCTTCCGGTGAACATCACACGTGCATCAAAGTTCCTGAAGAAAATGTCGATAGGCGGTGAGTCGAAATCTAATTGCAATACCTTATCCTTATTGACGTGCATAAAAATGAGTGCAAACGACCTCAAACCCTCCAAATATCCATGCAGACAGGAAATATACGCGATATCTTGCGCTTGATGTACGGCGTTCTTACTTCTGAAATTACACCACATTAGGAAAACGTGGCAGACAACTTTCGAGACATTGACAAATAAACTTAGGGCACCAACACTTGTGGTAGGGACACCGTTTGGACCTTCAGAGTGTTCGGTGGCTAGCTCTGGTTGTCAGTCAAAAAGTAACGGCAGGGCAAGATTCGATATCCGAGTCTCCTAAGAACGTTAACCGCGTGACAGTGGGAACATCTCAAGCAGGGTAGCAGATTCTAAGTAAATCAGAATCGGTAGTATACCCACCGCAGGAATGATTGGAGAGCTGGAGCGTCCTCCAGATATATAGACGGCACTACGCTAAATTTCAAGAAGAGTATATAACCCTACGTCCTAACCCCAGTCTCAATCTTAACCCTAACCTTATAAATAAACCTTCTCTTAACTTAGTCCAAATTGCTCTGGAATTTATCGTAAAGCTGTCTGTATTAGTGAGCGTCCTACTGAGGGGGCGCAAAAACAACCCCTCCGAAGAATCGATCCATCGTAACCGGATAAACCAAGAAAATCATACGTGTGTGTTGAAGGCGGCAGTTTGTCAACATTCGTTTTCGCAAGGCGCTGAGCCCAAGCTGACGCTAATTGTGAGTCTGTATAGAGCAGGCCTTGGTTAGGAGGACTCATGTTGCTTCGCATCTCAGGTTTGGTCGACTACTGGTGGCAAATAAGCCAGAATTGACCTGTTGGTTCTCTCGTGTCTCCGCCAGTACAATTGTCCGATTAGTAATTATTGCCGGGACGATCTTATTCAAGGTTGGTTAATGACTTATTTCAACTTTTTGGTTACGAAGATATACAAGTCCTTGTGACAAATCTCGATCCTCTGCATCTGCGGGCTGAGAACGGCGGGTTTTTGAAATTGAGCCGTCATCTTTTCTACTCTCCATTCGCGTGTGAAATCCTCTTATGTGTACTTCGTTTGGCCTATTTCCCCCATGATATACCGAATTTTAACATTGTTTATTCGAAAAACTAGAATGAGGTCATCAGCACACGACGCCGGGATCGTTTTGAAGGAAGTCCAATTTGATCGATATTTTGGGACTCATTCAAGGACGATTCTTCATGTCTAAACAAGGCTTCCGGTGAAAATCACAAGCGCACCAAAGTTCCTTGAGAAAATTTCGTCTATCCTAGGAAGGAAGGTAGGTAGGGATGCCTTGTATGACCGCCTAAATGGGACACGGCGATAGGAACCATCTCGCCCGCTTAAAATAGGTGGGCTCATGTTGTTTCGTAGCTCAGGTTTGGTCGACTGCTGGTGGCAAATAAACCAGAATTGACCTGTTGGTTCTCTCGCGTCTCCGCCAGTAGAATTGTCCGATTAGTAATTATTGTCGGGACGATCTTATTTTCGAGGTCGGTTGACGACTGAATTCAACCTGTTTGTTACGAAGGTAGACAAGTCCTTACGACAAATCTCGATCCTCTGAAAGGGATTCTTTTTCCAAGCTAATTGAGACCGATGAACACGTCTGAATTTTTCTTTTATGAAATGACATGGACCATTGCAATTTGCTGTGTAGGGCCAGACTCCGCAAATATCGTGATGTTCACAGAAATAGTGGTTTTTTTGCATTGTAATGCCAAAAGTTGACTTCATACTTTCTGTTCTCTCCGAGACCCTGAATTTCACTTAATATGAAATTACTAATTTTTAGAATCATGTTTGAAGTCATGCACAGTCACGAATCGTAGAACATATTTCTTTCCGTACAACTGAAATTTACATCGCTACAGCTGATCCATCCATGCATTGAACCATAAGGCCATCACGGAAAAACGTCTGGTTGGCTCCTTTAGAAGTGGTTAAGGTATCAGCAGTTGACAGTACAACCTGGACCTAAGATTAGGGAGTTACGAATGCCGAAACTGATACACTACTCTCTCTCTCTCTCTCTTTCTCTCTCTCTGTCCGTCAACCCAGACATCTTTCGATCACAATCCGAACGGGCAACATTCTTCAAGATGAGATTACTTGCAGAAATGACAGCCTAAATTTGCATAGTAATGGCATTTTGCATTTCGATCATTTCAGGACAGTTATAAATCCTCAGCTATTTTCTCAGCTAAAAGACAAATGAAAAAAGTTTGACTTTTGAGGGGCTGTTATCACGGAAAAGGGCTTAAACTCACTCTAGGTATCCTTTTCTTGTTCTTCTTAATATACTGCAAAAATTCTTTACATCCACGAAGCCCGGACAGGAGATCTTCCCTCGGGGTTGCAGTGCCGTCTAATTTCCCATTCTGCCCGCCCGAGTTCCTCGGATTGCTTTCCCTTCTCTCACCATCAAACTCCATGGGCAGCTTGTAACGATCAGAATTGCGTGCCGGCGTTTTGACCTGCCAAATGAACCAAGAAGAAACTGACATCGCGGTGGACAGGCAGACATGTTCTCAAGAGCATGCTTGCCCAACACCTTTGCATACCACGACACCGAGTGTAGACGACAGATAACTCCGCCTTCAGCCATAAAATCTGGCAAACGGTTACTTTTGTCCATATGCATCAAATAGTTAACACCTTATCGAATTGCTCTATCCACGGGAGCGCCTCTCGAGTCTGCGGTAGAATTGTCTGGCCATAAGTGCCCTGAATCCCTTAAACTCCCATAGACTGGCTTTTAGCTTAATTCGATCAATATCGATTTAGGAGAAGAATATGTGGTTGATGGACCCTGAAGTTTATTGGTCTGACGTTTGGGATTCCTACCTGAATCCACTATCCGAGACAGTCCCGGTTTCTCGATCATTCATACTGGCAAAGTAATCATCTTTTAAGTGATTCATTGGGGATTCTCTACGGGCAGTCAGAACGTTACTTCATATCGACATCTGACTAGGCGTCAGGTCTGACAGGTGCTTACAAAAACAGCCCTGCAAGCGTCTATCCTAGGAAGGAAGGTAGGCAGGGATGCCTTGTATGGCCGCCTTAATGGGACGCGGCAATAGGAACCGCCTCGCCCGCTTAAAATAGTTGGGCTTACGGGAAATTGCAGGAAGGGTAAATATACCCTGCCTTGGCGCTTACATTAACCCTTACATAAAACTTCCCTGTATCCTTAATCTTAACACTAGGCCGTCCCTCAAACTAAACCCCCACAGTTAACACGATAGTAACATAAACCCTTAGCATAATCATGACCATAAAAAGGCCATACAAGGCATCCTTACCGAAAGGAAGAAATTAGTGAGGTAGTGAAAAGGAGGCCTTCTCCAGAGTCTCACGCGGGTAGGGGTAGATTGACAGCTCTCCGGTAGTCAATACAATGGCTTTACTTTTTTATACAAACATTAATCATGATCTCACCAGACTGTGTACTCGTCTTCATGTGCAGTGACGTTGCTCTTGCCTCACCTTTGACATCTGTCTAGGCGACATGCACCCTGAGAGCCGGATTAATTGCACGGCAAACAACGAGAGGTGGTCCTGTATGCTGGGTTGTAGAGCCATCTGATGATGGGCGATCGTACGCTCGATTCGGGACGTAGACGTCCTCCACAGCAGGAGTGTGCGCAGATATCGTGCACTCAGTCGCCAGTAGGAGCATGAAGGCAACACTCTCGATTGGCAGTTCATACATATCTGCAGCAGTGCACTTTGCATCAAAAATGTCAAGCGACGAGGTTTTTTAGCAGGATATCCCTTGAGAAGTACTCTTATGGGCCTGGGGGTTATTCCGATTCCGAGAGGTTTCGGGTTGGTTAGTAGTGTATGGAAATTCTCCCCATCTCACTTGCGTCTCAAGCCCTGATCCAGCCGCCTTCTTTCCAAATTGCGCGCGTCATTTAGAAAATTAGCAGCACCCAACGCCTGACACACATAAAAGTTGATGGCTACCGGTCCGTTGCCAGAAAGTTTCCTCTAGAGAGATTTTGAGTGCTTCAGCGGGATAGCCACTGAGCAAGCCGGTGCTTCCTAATTCGATAGGTGCTGTTCGTTTTCCGTTTTCTAGAGGATCCGTCTGTGTTGGCATGACGCCAAAGAACGGCGAATGCTTCCTATAATTTGCTTTCCTCTTTAGCGTGATCCCTTCGGAGACGGGCCTAAGAAATTAGTGTATGGGCAAGACCATCGCGCATTTGAGTGTGACAGGGAGATTCTGACCCATGATGAAAATGTCGGAAACCAGCGTATCCGGCTTTTGAGCTGCAATTCTGTGTTGAGAGCACCTTAGACATACACACGAAGTTCATAAATAATGCTTGCAAACTTAAAAAGACCAATTATTTGCTAGTCCTAATATAAGTGTAGAGGCGAGTTCCAGGACATAGTCACAAAGGAGACACGATCGCGATCTAGTGATCGTGTCTCCTTCTTCGCGATTTGCTGGTCTGGCAAACCTGGGTCATCGAAACATTCCCCTAGAAAGTTCACAACTTAACTTTTCCTACGTTACTCTAGCGTAGGCGCATGTCATCGAAAACTGTAACCTCCTTTTAACTATCAAACAATTCAAAGATCGAAATCTGGCGACAGAAGGACATTAGGATCTCGTTGATTTACAGAAACATGCGGCCAACGGACCGCGTTAAATAAACACCCATCGTTCTGAAAAGAACTTCTGGTTTCAGATATTACCGTGCGAACCCACAAACAAGAGCCATACAGGTGATCCGCGGGCAGGCCAATCTTTCCAATATCGTCATAAATGTTCACTGTATGCTTCAAACAGAATATTAGCGTGGCAATGCCGATTTAATGGTAAAATTAGTAATTGTCGTAGTCTCCAGATTTTGAAAAGGTCGAACTCGAGAGGAGAGAAGAAGTCGTGCCACTGATGAAAAATGCTACTTTCCTCAAGTTATTAAGGAGATATAATAGAGAACCGCCTGAATTTCCCAAGAGCTGTGAACTGTATGGTATGTTTCCGCAGGCACAGTAATAATAAATCCACATATCATGGTTATACAAATATCATTATTAAAAATTTCCTTAATTGAAAAATAGCATTTATTTGGCTTTAAATTAGAAGGCTTAATTCATTAAAGAATAAGTACAATAAAGCATATTTTTACGCATATTTACTGTAAAATATATTTTAATTGTTAAGGGCATCGAAAATCCCTGGATAAATGCATACTGATTAGGGATCCAGTGATCCTCGGTCCGGCATACTAGTGTGACTGAGACATCTTGGGATTATTAAAACCCCCACCTAAGTAATTATTTCCCATCTAAAACATATTTCAGAATTTCTGCTAAAATTTTATGTGAGACGTGATCCACTGTAAATAAGTATTTATGAGACGTCCCACTGATGCCCTTGAGAAACCCTTGTTGAACTGACGCATAAATGGTCTAGCCGCCACGGTGATCATAATACTTAAATAATAATTACTACTATTATTACACAAGTAGCGTGTTTCAAACACAGTAAAAAAAGCATACCTTGTGCTGGATCACGTTTTCCCTTCCTGCATGCGCACTATAGAATATTAACTCGTGGTCCGAAGATATTAGTAAAAGATGTTGACCACCCCAACCTTAACATAGTGGTTTGAAGAGCGTATCATTTGCGCACCAGTATCCGTGAGAAGAACTCAAAGTCCTTGTTTGTCCGATTTGTTTTCTTTAGCTTCCAGTAAAGCCCTTCAAAATTCGAACCTGGTGCCAACTACAGACGATGACTGAAACCGCCAAAGTTGTAGTTGTCGGGTTCATAAAGTTTTTATTCCAACGGTCCTGTCACTATTTTCTCAATTTTTTTCTGGAACTCACCTTTTCGTTTCTATCGAAATTTTACATCTTCTGTTTTCTATCACTTTGTGTGGTAAGGCAGTTCAGTCTACTTCTTTCAATAACCAATGGTTTTGAAAATGCTCATTCAATAATCTTTATAAGGTGCCTCAATGCCAAACCAAAGGTCACTGCTATCTTCTTTCGTAAGATCCTGGCATCATACCTCCTTAGCAGTCGATCGCGTAGGCTTAGGTTCACAATTCTAAACATGCCTTTACCGAGTTTCAAATGCAGATAAAGGTGTTCTGTACATCGGATAAATATTTGAAAAATGAGCACTTGATAAGAACCGAAATTCGGTCCATTTACACGTTCCTCTACCTTTGTAAAATTAAGATTCGCATACCTAACCACTGGCTTCCTTGCTTCCTTGTTAGAGGCTTCAACTGTAGGAAAAGGAATTCACTCAGAATCAACTTTAATTTTAACGCAATGGAGGAGCTGTTTCCGAGTACCAAAATGACAGTCACAGAATCCAAGGATGCGACTGGTCATCGTATGTGGGGTGGCGATAAGTTTGATTGAAGTTTATCAATGACCATAAAACTTCCCTTGACCCCAAAATGCTTTCCGCACCAGTAAAGCTTTAATAACCACAGAAACAACCAATCTGGTTGTGGGTAACGCTCACAAGCATCTGCCTCGATCCTTCCTCTTAAATGAGCAGAAAGCGCGGAAGATTTTTTGGCGAGGATGATTGTCTGAGCATTGCCGAAAAACTGTCTTAATGGGCCACAGAACCGGAGCTACAGGACAGCTCGGAGCACATGAATTCGCATATTTTCGCTGGCAGCAAACGGAGGGTGAACAGGGTTAGTTGATCCACTGGTCCGGCGTTCCAACGTCTTGTGAGCCAGTACTTGAGATCAGGGTATCATTGATTTATGATGACTATAAAACCAGAAGTTTTCATTATATTACGCCCAATCTGTGCTGGTAAAACCTCTGAAGGTCTAAAGTGCCTGACCGCCAGAAATCCTGTCGATTACTATTCTTACCTTGTCTAATCGGTTACAGATGCACACATATCGGGGCACCATGAGGAACACAGTTTTCCAGTGAATGAATAGAATTTATTTTAGTAAACTCGGTCTAACTTATGAGGAAGTGCCTAGCACCATTCCTTACCTGCTTTAAGGTCAAATTAGCCGAAACACAAAATGGTTTTTTGTCTGTTTTCGTCTCGCTCCTCCACACGCCCGGTGCAATCTGCCAGTTCTTTGGTACTACAAATTCGATTTCGCCGCCTTTCAATTGCACCGGAACTTCACTCGGCTGAAGGATGCGCAAGTCCTCCGAGACACAGGGTCTCAGTCGAAAGACACACGAGAAGAGACTGAATATTGTGTCCGTGTTCAATTCCACACCAGGTGTGTCTGCAAGTTCGGTTACCCACTTGGCGAAGTGCTCCGCCGTTCGTCTCACCTCGGGGTCCTTCAAAAACAAGAGCGACGGATAAATTCAGAAAAAAGTGAGCTTGGTTGCCTTAAGTAAGTTTCACTAAAAAGTCTGTTTAGTTTAGGAATAAGGGCCATATGAATGTTTAATTCACAATTCCAGCTGTTGACTTCATTTATCGGCAACTGACTCTGAGTATGTACCAGGAAACAGATCGAAACTATTCTGATCAAATACTAGACTGTTGGCTAGAAGTCTAACGCTATAGCGGTGCGGGTTTTCCTGGCGGTTGCGATTGACTTGGGGAGACCAACAGGCACGCTGACTTGATGGCTCCAAAGAGGGACAGAGGTCACGTGAGCCCGCCAGCGTTCAACTTCGGGGAGGTCTAAGGTAGTCAGCAGCGAACTGGCAAGTCAAATTTCACGCGTCCACTACGCCTTTAATACGAGGCAAGCGTAAAGACTGACTAACTCAAGACCACCAGGAGCAGCAAGCACTATGCTCTGATGATGGAAGCGAGAAGGCTTTCGAAACGTCAGTACAAATACAATTTGGTCCATGAACACGCCCCCTCCTCTTCTTCGTCTACTTCTGGAGATGATGAACATGATAAGATATCGGGACATTGAATCTTTACGCATATATATATATATATATATATATATATATATATATATATATATATATATATATATATATATATATATATATATGGGAAAAATTATAAATACATCAGTCTTCATTTTTACAGAGAATGAGTTTTGCAGAAGGCCTGAAATAAGTTTGTTGAAAAGCCGGAATCCTGACTTAACTGAAATATCTTAGGAGCATGCTGCAAACATATTAATATTAAAATCAAATTAAAATAATTGTTTCGGCTCAAATACACATATCAGAATTTTGGTAAACATTACGTGAGACAACGTATCTAATATATATATATATATATATGATAGTGTGGGGCTCACCGATCTGCTTAAGGAACATGTATGTTCCGTTGTGCCCTGGAGCTCAGACTAGCGCCCTCACAGGCGGTCGCATAGCAACGTGTAGCATATGTTGATAAGGTGGAACCGAATCCCAGGTGTGCCACACTTGGGATTGGGTATGACTGGCTGATGACGGCTAATAAGCCAGAAATGGCCATTCCGGTTTCCCTTGTCTTTGTCGATTCCACCTTATCAATATATATATATATATATATATATATATATATATATATATATATATATATATATATATATATATATACATATATATATACATATATATACATATATACATATATATATATTAATAATTGAGGTAATGTGCATTCCAAGATGATAAATGAAGAAAGAAGACTCGCCGGTAAATCGAGGTTTACTCGTGAATTTTTAAGCTGGTTAAACCAACCCATCGTCAGACGAAATGAGGAGTGAGAGTTGGGATCGTCACGCTGGAGCGTTTGCGGGCACAGAGGTTACATTGACAGACTGACGCCATGGGGGGTTGGGGGGCTGTGAATCGTATTAAAATAGCTTTCGCATATGTGGGGAGGGGTGCTAAAGTTTTGATAGTAAGTCACCTGGCGGGAGATGCAGAATCAGTGAGGTTACACTTGGCTGAGCACGGATAGGGAGTTGTTGTTTTAAGATGAGCGCAAGTCAGTGGACCGTGCATGCAGACCTTCGTAATGCGCATCCAGATCGACGTGGTGGTTGATACTGTTTGTGTCGGAGTGCCAAGCTTCGAGAAATTGGCGTGCCTGTTTGGTGCTAACCATGGCGACCACATCAGTTCCCTCCCAATTGAAGCGGTAGTCGCAATCAACGGCGTGCGCAAACACGAGAGACAAGATCGCGTCGGCGGATGGCCAGTTTGTGTTCGTTTATGTGGGTCCCAAGTTGTCTATCTGTATGGCCTACGTAAGAACAAGAGCAATTCGCACATGGAATGCGGTAAAAAACATTGGTTTGCTGCTCTTTGGATATGGGATCTGTAACACTCAATAGTGCTGCCCGCAGGGAGGGCACTGGCTTGTGAGCGATGCAGATGCCAAATCGGTCTAATTGTCGGGCGATCGTATCCGAAATGCCCTGCATGTATGGCAATGAATGTAATATCCTCGGTACTACTTCTCCATTAGAACGCTGATTATGTGATTGCCTGTGACTTCAGAGACAGTTTTTCACGGAGCTAATCGGTTATCCGTTAAATCGGAATAGTTGGTATAAATAGGCAAGCTATTTTTTAAGTAGGTACTCGCTGTTACAGTACTGGAAGGCGCGGTGAAAAATATATATGAAAAAAATATAAATATGAAAAGAAAACGCTCTTAGGGAAATAGAGTTGTACCAACCCGTCGTCAGACGAAATGGACATTTTATCATTTCGTCTGAGGAGATAAAAGGCGAGCTCAGGGACTATAGGTGTATTGTCCTGACGTTTCAAAAGCATACAAGCTTCCATCGTCGGAGGTGAGTATCGTACCACGTCTCACAGTATTTATAGGGGGTGATAGCCATTTTTGTAACACAGCGTTGATTGGATGGGTTTACCTTAACAGTGTACACGATAGGAGGACGGGGTGGGGGAGTCCTTAATTGGCTTTGGCGTTCTTTGCCGGCATACACACAGGAAATTGCTGTCAGTTGACGCGTCTCTGGTTGAGGGGGGCGGCCATTGTCTGGGTCCGCATTGACCTCCGAAGATGGAAGCTTGTATGCTTTTTAAACGTCAGGACAATGCACCTATAGTCCCTGAGATCGCCTTTTCTTCTCATTTATGTCCGGGGACACGCATCTTCGCTTCTATCAGCAATATATATATATATATATATATATATATATATATATATATATATATATATATATATATATATATATATATATATATATATATATATATATATATTTATTAGATACGATATCTCACGTAATGTTTACCAAAATTCTGAAATGTGTATTTGAGCCAAAACAATTATTTTAATTTGCTTTTAATATTAATATGTTTGCAGCATGCTCCCAAGATATTTCAGTTAAGTCAGGATGCCGGCTTTTCAACAAACTTATTTCAGGCCTTCTGCAAAACTTAGTCTCTGTAAAAATGAGGACTGAAGTATTTATAATTTTTCCCATTTATTCTTGATATCCTTATAAATTTAAATTGATTTTGTGGAAACTACGAAAAATATTCTTTTTTTATATGGGTTTTTTAGTACTTTTCAAATTTCGTAACCCCAAAAAGGGTTGCCTATTGACTTAAAAAATTTTTTATTTCCTGACTGCTTTTGAATCCGACCTGCGTTTCATTTGCATTCAGCATTTCCGAAGTATATGATGTATACATTCAGTCTAAGTAAAGATCACATTATTAACATTTTTACTACCGTAATATACGCTTTTTTCGAGTATAAAAATTTAAGAAGTTGTTCTTTGCGATCAAACTAGTCTAAGAAAGAATATGTTGGGCATGCTTACTGTACAATAAATTTGAATTTATAAGGGTATAGAAACTCAAAGGAAAACATTCTTAATACATGAGTCGTCATCTTGTACGTTTTGCAGGCGATCTCGAAGAGGCTCGCTCAAAAGCTGACATTCTGACGTAACTGAAATATCTTTCGAGAAGGCTGCATCCTAGTTCATATAAAGATCCTTTTTAAGAAACCTTCTCGAATCTTAATCACATTTCGGACCTTTGGTTCACATTATATTTACTCCAGTACTAATAGTCACGAATTATCAAATTAAGGCACATGTTAGCCCTTATTAATAATTTAACTGACTTTCTGACCGCATGCCACTGTGCATTCGTTCGATTCCAGAAATCAATTAGTTTGACCTGGCAACCGTCGTCCATGAGGTGCATGAACGCTCTCCATTGGTTCGAACCGCAATGGACCGAGGATGATCGGGACATATATTCCCAACTTTAAAATCCCTCAACGGACTCTGCAATCAGCAAGGGAGAATCGGGCTGATTCATGTGACCTCCGAAATGCCCCGTTGGACCCCCCCTCCCAAGGGCGGCAGTTTTTTTCTCCTAAATATCACCGAGAGTTTTTTTTCACTGTCTGCTCTTTTTCAACTATGTTCCACTATGTTGGCCTCGCCAACATATCGAGATACTATTTTTTCGAAACAAAAACTCGCATGTACAAATACGGAATTCAAAGGTGACTCACCTACATCTCCCTCAAATATACTGATACTGATTATTCTTACTTAACCATGAGAAGTCTGTCCAATTAGTTTTTAGACTGCAACTGCCTCTTAGTCCTGAACCCGTAGACGTCCTTCCCAATGCGATATCCTCCTTTCGGTACCCTGGCGTTACTCTGACATTCAATCTTTCATTCTTTCTTCATATTGATGCTCTTTTTACTAAAACCCGCAAATTTCTTTATCATATCCGTCATTTTCGGTCTTATCCCACATCTTAATCCCTTATTTAGTGATTTATAGATACAGGTTTTCTTCCCCTCATCCTCGTTTGTCCTCCCACCATTTTTTAGCTTTGCTGATTTGCTTATTTTAAAACGTATTCTCCGAATACTCTCTTCTGCTGCCAGTGTTCCTTTTATTGCTTTATTTGATAACATAATATAACAACACTTCGCAACAGTCAAGCAATTTGCCGAGCGAATTTCTGATGAGGTTGTCCATCTCCTCCACTCCAACCTCATTGCCATGAAGTCTTCCATGGGCTTTTGTCCTATCAACCGCCGTGCGTCGGCATATCAGCACTCTGGTTTACTATTTCCAGCACTCCACCTTACGTATGAAGAGATGTAAATGCAGGAGCTAAGCGTTGAACCGTCTCCCCCATTAGGTGTTCATTTTTAAACTTTTGATTCTTGCATAATCTTTTAACTTATCCTTTTCTCCAGCGAATGGAACCATTTTTTGCTGAAAATGTTGTATGCTAATTACAAAATAAAGCATATTTCCTCTTCTTCTCATTTGCATCTATCGCTTGCATTCACAACAAATTATTGACGCTAAACAACAAAATTAGTTTTACTATGGGAAGTTGATTAATGATAAACAGACCGAAGACGGTTGAATCCGATATATACCATACATATACCAGAAACCGCATAGAGAACGCTGGGGGAACCACTGAGGGCCGAACCCCTCGTTGCTGTGTCACACAGCAGCAGAAAAATCGGCAAAACACGTGTCTGGGCTTTTAGCTAGTACCTATGTCGGAAGAACGGTATAACGTCTTTGCCATATATATATATATATATATCGGATTCAACCGTCTTTGCTCTGTTGATCATTAATCAATTATATACATATATAACTATCAACTATATATATCCTATCAACTATAACTATCAACTATATATATATATATATATATATATATATATATATATATATATATATATATATATATATATATATATATGACAAAGACGTTATACCGTACTTCCGACATAGATACTAGCTAAAAGCCCAGACACGTGTTTCGCCGATGTTTCTGCTGCTGTGTGACACAGCAACGAGGGGTTAGGCTGCTCAGTGGGTCCCCCAGCGTTCTCTATGCGGTTTCTGGTATCTGGTATATCTATATATATATATATATATAGACAATGGTAATGGGGCGCTCACCGATCGGTTACAGGACTCACTCGTCCCGTTGTGCCTTGGGGCTAACTCTCAAGCCCCGCCAGCAGCCGTAAGGCAGCTTAGTATATAGGCAGAATAACATAACCGAAAAAATACAAGGGAGACTGGAATGGCCATTTCTGGCTTATTAGCCATCATCAGCCAGCCATACCCAAACCCAGGCGCTGCGGCGCCCGAGCCTCGAACTCGCGACCGATCGGTGAGCGCCCAATTACCATTGCCAATATTCCCGATCGAAACCGGCAAGACAACGAGCTCATGGCGCAGTGGGTAGAGCGTTGGACTTCTGCCCAATATATATATATATATATATATATATATATATATATATATATATATATATATCGGGTAAATAATTTCTGAAATTATTAAGTGCAGGACATGGAGTCAGGTGCTTCGGACATGACTTTTTAGGGTCAGACCCGAAATTTCAATGAACATTTGGGTCGAAGACAATCAACCACTGTGGAATAACCACGTAATGCCCATTCTACAAACAAGTAGTACTACAAGTAGTATGAATCTTATATGGCAAAGACGTTATACCGTACTTCCGACATAGATACTAGCTAAAAAGCCCAGACACGTGTTTCGCCGATGTTTCTGCTGCTGTGTGACACAGCAACGAGGGGTTCGGCTCCTCAGTGGGTCCCCCAGCGTTCTCTATGCGGTTTCTGGTATATGGACTCCAGAGAATAATCGGGTAAATAATTTCTGAAATTATTAAGTGCAGGACATGGAGTCAGGTGCTTCGGACATGACTTTTTAGGGTCAGACCCGAAATTTCAATGAACATTTGGGTCGAAGACAATCAACCACTGTGGAATAACCACGTAATGCCCATTCTACAAACAAGTAGTACTACAAGTAGTATGAATCTTATATGGCAAAGACGTTATACCGTACTTCCGACATAGATACTAGCTAAAAAGCCCAGACACGTGTTTCGCCGATGTTTCTGCTGCTGTGTGACACAGCAACGAGGGGTTCGGCTCCTCAGTGGGTCCCCCAGCGTTCTCTATGCGGTTTCTGGTATATGGACTCCAGAGAATAATCGGGTAAATAATTTCTGAAATTATTAAGTGCAGGACATGGAGTCAGGTGCTTCGGACATGACTTTTTAGGGTCAGACCCGAAATTTCAATGAACATTTGGGTCGAAGACAATCAACCACTGTGGAATAACCACGTAATGCCCATTCTACAAACAAGTAGTACTACAAGTAGTATGAATCTTATATGGCAAAGACGTTATACCGTACTTCCGACATAGATACTAGCTAAAAGCCCAGACACGTGTTTCGCCGATGTTTCTGCTGCTGTGTGACACAGCAACGAGGGGTTCGGCTCCTCAGTGGGTCCCCCAGCGTTCTCTATGCGGTTTCTGGTATATGGACTCCAGAGAATAATCGGGTAAATAATTTCTGAAATTATTAAGTGCAGGACATGGAGTCAGGTGCTTCGGACATGACTTTTTAGGGTCAGACCCGAAATTTCAATGAACATTTGGGTCGAAGACAATCAACCACTGTGGAATAACCACGTAATGCCCATTCTACAAACAAGTAGTACTACAAGTAGTATGAATCTTATATGGCAAAGACGTTATACCGTACTTCCGACATAGATACTAGCTAAAAAGCCCAGACACGTGTTTCGCCGATGTTTCTGCTGCTGTGTGACACAGCAACGAGGGGTTCGGCTCCTCAGTGGGTCCCCAGCGTTCTCTATGCGGTTTCTGGTATATGGACTCCAGAGAATAATCGGGTAAATAATTTCTGAAATTATTAAGTGCAGGACATGGAGTCAGGTGCTTCGGACATGACTTTTAGGGTCAGACCCGAAATTTCAATGAACATTTGGGTCGAAGACAATCAACCACTGTGGAATAACCACGTAATGCCCATTCTACAAACAAGTAGTACTACAAGTAGTATGAATCTTATATGGCAAAGACGTTATACCGTACTTCCGACATAGATACTAGCTAAAGCCCAGACACGTGTTTCGCCGATGTTTCTGCTGCTGTGTGACACAGCAACGAGGGGTTCGGCCTCAGTGGGTCCCCAGCGTTCTCTATGCGGTTTCTGGTATATGGACTCCAGAGAATAATCGGGTAAATAATTTCTGAAATTATTAAGTGCAGGACATGGAGTCAGGTGCTTCAGACATGACTTTTAGGGTCAGATCCGAAAATTTCATGAATTTTGGGTCGAAGAATAACCAGTGAATCCACGTAATGCCATTCTACCAGTAGTACACGAGTATGAAAGATCAAAGAGTATAGTACTTCCGACATAGATACCAGCTAAAGCCCAGACACGTGTTTCGCCGATGTCCTGCTGCTGTGCGACACAGCAGGAGATGCACCTACGGGATGCCCATTCTACAAACAAGTAGTACTACAGAGTATGATGATTATGGCAAAGACGTGCTATACCGTACTTCCGACATAGATACTAGCTAAAAGCCCAGACACGTGTTTCGCCGATGTTTCTGCTGCTGTGTGACACAGCAACGAGGGGTTCGGCTCCTCAGTGGGTCCCCAGCGTTTCTCTATGCGGTTTCTGGTATATGGACTCCAGAGAATAATCGGGTAAATAATTTCTGAAATTATTAAGTGCAGGACATGGAGTCAGGTGCTTCGGACAGCAGAAACATCGGCGAAACACGTGTCTGGGCTTTAAGCTAGTATCTATGTCGGAAGTACGGTATAACGTCTTTGCCATATAAGATTCATACTACTTGTAGTACTACTTGTTTGTAGAATGGGCATTACGTGGTTATTCCACAGTGGTTGATTGTCTTCGACCCAAATGTTCATTGAAATTTCGGGTCTGACCCTAAAAGTTATGTCCGAAGCACCTGACTCCATGTCCTGCACTTAATAATTTCAGAAATTATTTACCCGATTATTCTCTGGAGTCCATATACCAGAAACCGCATAGAGAACGCTGGGGACCCACTGAGGAGCCGAACCCTCGTTGCTGTGTCACACAGCAGCAGAAACATCGGCGAAACACGTGTCTGGGCTTTTAGCTAGTATCTATGTCGGAAGTACGGTATAACGTCTTTTGCCATATAAGATTCATACTACTTGTAGTACTACTTGTTTGTAGAATGGGCATTACGTGGTTATTCCACAGTGGTTGATTGTCTTCGACCCAAATGTTCATTGAAATTTCGGATCTGACCCTAAAAGTCATGTCTGAAGCACCTGACTCCATGTCCTGCACTTAATAATTTCAGAAATTATTTACCCGATTATTCTCTGGAGTCCATATACCAGAAACCGCATAGAGAACGCTGGGGGACCCACTGAGGAGCCGAACCCCTCGTTGCTGTGTCACACAGCAGCAGAAACATCGGCGAAACACGTGTCTGGGCTTTTAGCTAGTATCTATGTCGGAAGTACGGTATAACGTCTTTGCCATATAAGATTCATACTACTTGTAGTACTACTTGTTTGTAGAATGGGCATTACGTGGTTATTCCACAGTGGTTGATTGTCTTCGACCCAAATGTTCATTGAAATTTCGGGTCTGACCCTAAAAAGTCATGTCCGAAGCACCTGACTCCATGTCCTGCACTTAATAATTTCAGAAATTATTTACCCGATTATTCTCTGGAGTCCATATACCAGAAACCGCATAGAGAACGCTGGGGGACCCACTGAGGAGCCGAACCCCTCGTTGCTGTGTCACACAGCAGCAGAAACATCGGCGAAACACGTGTCTGGGCTTTTAGCTAGTATCTATGTCGGAAGTACGGTATAACGTCTTTTGCCATATATATATATATATATATATATATATATATATATATATATATATATATATGTATGTGTGTGTGTGTGTGTGTGTGTGTGTGTGTATCGTGCCCCCTAAACGGGCCACGTGGTAGATGCGTTGGACCAACACGGGGGCCACATTAGGACATGGCATGCGTTATTCGGGTTGCGCTCCCATAACAAATGCCGAACATAGAGGTGTGGTGGCACGCCTAGGGGCAGCTAGGACTTAGGGGACGCGGCCGCGCCAGCCACCTGCGTCCTCTCCCGCCTCCGGTCTTCTTGACTCTGTCTTGACACCGGGCTCAGGTGGGGGAGGAGGAGAGAGTGCGGTAGATGCAGCGCAAGTCTACTATCACTTTAAACTAAATCACGCGCAAGTCACCGTCCCTGCTCAACTTTCCCATGAGCATACGGTGGACATCGTCGGACTACGACGGTCGAACTGTCGTGTGTGTGTGTGTGTATTATTTGAGAACCTGTTCATGCCACGCGCATGGCAGGAGCCATTGCTGGCTATGCGAACAGCCCGATCCTTATCAGATACAACCAACCAATGTTTATCCGAAACAAACCATTATGACTACTGAGCAATTGATTCTAACCTCACCGTGAAGTATCATTGGAGATACGGACTTTTATGTGCTAGAAACTACAAATAGTGCGCATGCAGGTGTCAGCATAACCATAATTCCACAAACTGGCATCATGTTTTCGAATAACCAGTAAAAACCTGATCGTGTGATGGCAGTAAAAAAAGAATATGCTTATGGTTACATCACGAAGTAAAAGCGATTGTTTCCTCCTTTGAATTGGCTGCAGTCCGGACGGAAAGTTGGATCGTGTAGGCCACGCTTCGGTTAATTCCCTAAAACAGTTGCACAGACATCGAAAACATACTCCTGTTCATCTGTTTGCTGCGTTGCATGAGGCTCCTTTCTGTCGTAGACCGTCACCCGTGAATCATTAGTACTTCTTGGTCGCTCACCAAGCAATCGTAGTAGTTCAAATTCACCCTTATAGAAACGGGAATAAAAATATTGGCAGGGGTTATAACAAAACTAGCCATACCCCCAGTCAGGTAGGGATAAATTAAGTGCCACCGCAATTTCTAGGAAATAACGAAGTTTAAAAACCATCAATTCGTTGTCCTGTAATTTAGAATTTCTACAAGTCTCGATAGTTAATGTGATACCAGTCTGCAGCAGGGCTAGGCGAGCTGCAATCATTTGAGGGTCATTTAAGTAAATAATGAGTCCACGTCCGTTGTCTTGCTTGGATAGTCTGAAATATTGTGCAAAGGTACCGGCCTGCATAGTGTAGCAAGAAACCATTCTCTAGCAACGGTGGTCAAAAGTATCCCCTTTTCGCTTCCCTCTAATCCACGCATAAGGATTGACCTGAGAAATTCCCAGCGCATGCCAGACTTTGTGCCAAATTAGTCATTTTGATAAGAGATGCCAACACTGACTTACATACTGACTCATTCTGTCACAGGAGACACAGCATTAAGTAGTAGCTTGATTTAACGCATCCAAGACGGGATGGGGACGGTGCTGCTTCCTCAGCCACTCTCACTACGTCAGCAATTGCTCACAGCGCTGAGCCCCTCATTTGTTACCAACGGCCAGCAACGAATGCCCTGCACTCCAGATTGGACCATGGTACATATAACAATCTTTTCTTATTATATATAGTACAATTATCATGCATTTACATATATATATCATTAGGAGATTAATTCTCCTACGTTCTTACTTCTTTTTCTTATGACATCTGTGCACGCGGGTTTGGCGCTTTGATTATCGACCCTTGTTCATATTTACAGTGACTGAAAACGACCGCAGGTGTTTAACTTATCTGTGTGATAAGGTACATGATTCTTGTGTAAAACGATTCCACGTTACAAGTTTAACGTAACAAAAAAGGCATAATTACACTGCAATCCGTTGTAAACAGATTCCGAAACGAACCTGAGCTGAGCGATGTTTCAACCACAGGTTGCTTATTTATTATCCTTTGCATGGGAGGTAGCAGATCAAACACAAGTGGGACTGATAAACAACTGCACTATTCTGTTGGTGTACAACCTTCCAAGCTATAACGCTTAGTTCTTTATGATGGTTTCCAAAGCTTCATGTTTATTATAAAGATAAACATGCGAAATTGCCACGAAAAAGATTAATTCAGTGTTTGCTTTATTGTCTAGTGTTGTCTCTCGTTCGCTCTTCATGTTCCTATTGGGCACGGTAGACCGTGTGCTGCTGCTATAGGCATATGAAACAATAAGCATTGAATTAAGAAGGGTCAGAATGACCCAAATAAGACACGCCATTAGACAGTATGAAGTTTTTTACGTTCAAAAGTAACGGTGGCACCACCAGCATGATATTCCGACCAGTCAGAGGGTAAGTGTCGTAGTGTAATGTGTTACTTCAACACAGTCAACTCTGTCTTAATTTGACCACCTCAAAACTATTGTCAGCTAGGGTAGGCTTTAGGCAAGACTACATAAATGATAGAGGGTCTCGATGTAAATGCCAAGTAGACCCAGTTTACTGAAACTGCTGATAACCCCCGGTTGAATACTTACAGTTAATGTCTGATCAATTATCGTATCTGATTTCTATCTCAACTAAGCTGTTAGCATAAGTTGCGCATTAAACAGCCTGCCCTTATCTCTAATAACAGATGCGCTCTCAACAACTGAAAACCTTTTGCTGTAATTTCCTATGCTTTGATGTCGTAGGTCATTGAAAATCAGATAACCTTCAACAACTCTTGCAATATCTACCAGGTGTAACAGCTTCCATGCTTTTGGACTGATGATCCAATGGAACAGGTTAATTTGTGTCATTACGCTACAATCGATAAAATAATCTTAGAATTCTAAGACTGCACCATCATATAGCGCATTATATCGACCATTCGCACACATGGCACGGGAATCCAGCATTTTCGAATCAAAGCTTGCTCTAAAACGTTGGCAGTGAATTTTATGTTGGTCATAATATTAGCATTAGGTGGCGAGATATTTGTATGGCTCTGTAAACAAGCTATCGTTAATAACCGCTCAGCACGGAAAAGCATCTACTTATTTGCACAGCAATTTGCCACTGCACGATGATTAAAAATTATACAATTTTGCATATAATTCAGTTGCCGAAAATGACAAATATATCTCACCATAGGACACCACTTGTTTCGAAGTTGCGCAAATATCCATAATGCCACTTTTTAGCGCATCTATGAGACCCTAAAAGTACCCGGAGCAATTGTAAAATTGCTGATCAGAACCGTGAATGACGCCGCTATCATAGAGGTGATAACAGTTTTTAGTTTCAAATGCCTTAGTTATGCATGAGCCTCACGGCCAACGACTTGGACATTGTGAGTCAGAATTCGTAATATAGAAAGCTACAATGTCATGAGGATTATGTTATCTCGTACGACAGACCTAAACTCAGTCGTTGAATGGTTGGACAACCCATTTGAAAAACAGAAACAAAGAAGTCAAAAATATTTTTTTAAAGATGGTGGAAACATTGAATCCTGCTTCAAGTTGAATATTTCCAGATGTTAGCTTGGAGGGAGACCGGCAAGCTATGCAACTCCGTAATCACTATAAATTAATTCTCTTACATGTCAACGCCCCTGCATCAAGCTTCATATGAAGCACACAGTGAACATCGCCGTATGCAATGGTCAAACTTTTGCGTTTAAATTTAGGCAAAACCGATCGATGCAACTGGTTGAGGTTCAGGTTCAGGAGGTGAGTGATGCATTGGAGTACGCAGCGTGCTTTAACCAATATTTAGCGACGGTTTCATCGAACGTTTCACTGATTCATCCCAAATTTTGCCAAAAAAACACAGATGGGGTTTAAAATCGAACGAGTATTTTGGAAAACAGTATTTCCTTTTCGTTTTCTTTATAAACGTTTTATACCGACAGGGATAGGAGAAGGTTTAGAATGTAGGGGTCAATTAGCTTAGGAGTTTTGCGGTGTAGCTAATGGTTAATAAACACACTCGAAAATAAGATCAATGTCATAAGTTGCGTCCAAAAACTATAAATATGAAATTTAGTGTCAGAACGATGAACGGTGACGACCAACCACTGAACTTTGTTTTATACCTTGGGGACGATGATTGCTTACCTATGTTAGAAACACACTGAACTAAGAATCATCAAAACTTTGAGATTAATGGCAATAAAAATTTTAGATTTGAAATAACAGTTAATGTACAATAATAGCATGGGAAATGTTCATACACTATATCTTACCACATCTTTTAAGATGCTTTTATGAAATTCAAAGCTGTCGAAAGATGATTTGCGAATAGGGGTAGTTCTTTTACTTTTCGATAACAAGGAATGATCTGGCTGAGGCTTCTCTATTGTGCGTGACCTTACTTTGGACTTCTCGAAATAAACGGGGAAGTCATCGGTCTTTTCCTTCAGTCTTTCATTAGATAAAGTTTAATTTCTAAACCTTAAGTTTGAGCAGGTTGCATAGTACGTTGAGCTCGGATTTTTCTTTTGCGAAAAAACTCCACTGTTGACTTTCGTACCTGAGATACTTTCTCTTAATTTTCCCATGGTTAGCCATAGGTTTCAAGGTCAATTTTAAAAAACGCGGGGCGTCTCATGATTCGATAGAGGTCTACGGCCCATTCTAACAGTTGAGAAAAACTATTAACCCCTTATATGAAACAATTTCTTTAAATAAGCTGTTGTCTGTGTATATTTCCTTATAGCTAGAAATTATCAACCGCAAGACAAATGGATATACTGCCCTGTTAACCTCCTATAGGAGGTTAACAGGGCAAGCGTCAAGCACTCCTACAATGGAAGTTGAATCTACGGTAAGAGAGGCTCTGAGGTCATGGCAATACGCTAGCGTATACCACTGATTCATATGAGCAGTCTTCTGAAGATAATCAGATGGCTCACCTCGGAGTTACCTGCAAACGCATGAACGGTGTTGGGAGGGGCAAGTAATTTTTCAATCGTAATGACAATGGGCAGTGGTGAATACGTTCATTTAGGACTTGGAAAACAGTTAACTCAGCAGTTTCGAGACCATACCATGCGTTTACTAGGCAATAGTGTTGTTACGCACTAAGTTATTGATGGGCTTTCTATACATAAGGAAACTAAGCGCGAATTTTTGCATATTCTATGTAGAAATATGGAACCCTTTCTTAGTGAAATATTCGTTGTTGGAATTTATTGTGCCCATGGAAAGCCTTCAGATGTGCAAACTTTCTGTAGGCCCTTCGCTAAAGATATAGTATGTTTGGCCAGAGATGGTCTTCGTGCTGAACATATTAAAAGTATGCTGGAGTTTCGTTAAGAGGCTGTAGCTCGCGATGCTCCAGTGAGAGCTTTTATTAAGCAAATGAAGCATGTTCATGCCTATTATGACTTATTGAGGTGTTCCGTCATAGGCGATTGCATAGATAAAGTGGTGTGTGATAGTTTCGCTGAGCGTTTGAGGACGGATGCCGATTTTCTCTCCGACAAAAATGACTGCCATCGTTTCGGCACTTCGCCATTGCTAGCATGTAATGCGGTAATTATTTCTTCCTTTCCTTTATACCTTGTAGTGGAGAGGGGAGTGGGCTGGGAAGAGAAGAGGCGGAAAAGGGGAGGACGACAGAATAGGAAGAGCAGAGGGAAGGGAGCAAACGAACCGGGTGTGGAGACACACACACAACACCGGAGACCATCACATGGTTTAGCCCACCGGTCGTGGCGGTTGCCCGGGGTGTGGCGTCTGAGAAGAACCAGCGTCGAGGAGCCACATGTGAGAGTCGGGTACGAGGTAGAGGCGACCACAGGAGCATTCATAACCTAAACGAGACTAATGGAGTGACCAAATACTACCTGTGTGACGCTACCCATAACTAGTACCCCTAACACACACGACAGTTCAATCGTCATAATCCGACTAGGTCCACCGTATGCTCCAATTATAGCTGGTGGAGTCAAGAAGACCGGAGATGGGAGAGGGCACAGGTGGCTGGCGCAACCAGAGCCACCCCTATGTGTACAACCACAATTGGCTTGGATTCCACGCAGTGGGAGTGCCATAAAGGCCACATTAATAAGGAGCCATTGCAGCCTGACTCTCAGTCCGCCAGTCAGCCACTCCACACAAAACACACATTGGGCTGACCACGCGGTCCGAGTTATCCCGTCAGTTGGCAACATTCCCAGCCACGGCTTTTAGCGCACCGTGAAAGTTTCAAGCGCGTCAGATTGTTTATAGTGAGGAACATGCGCTGAGTCGTCGACCTCACATTCTCTCCCACCCCACAATCAAACCACTGTCCGAGACGGTCAGTTGTCTGATGCTGAAGTAGGCGCAGCTGCTGGTGACCTCGTCTACGTGTACTGCGTACACGTCCTGGTCCCCAAACACGAGCACCAGAATTTCACACAACAGAGGGTTTGAACGGCTTACATCCACATGCCTGAGATAGCCAGAGTTTACGTTAAGAAGGAGGCCTCGCAGCCTGACTCTCAGACCACCAGTCAGCCACTCCACACAACACACATTGGACTAACTGCGAGGTATGAGTGTAATTGTCAGTTGGCACACTTCCCACCACGGCGCTTAGGGGTGTAGGGTGTGTAGGGGATACTAGTTATGGGAAGCATCACACAAGTAGTATTTGATCACTCCATCTGTCTCGTATAGGTGGTTAATGCTCCTGTGGACGCCTCTAGCTAGTACCCAATACTCACATGTGGCTCCTCGAAGCTCTTTCTTCCCAGTGGCCACACCCCGGGCCATGACGAGCTCTGATGCGACGAAGGACAAATTCTACGAGGACCTGCACGCTCTGCTGGCGACTGTGCCAAACGCGGACAAGTTAATTGTCCTTGGTGACTTTAACGCAAGCTTCGGGACGGAACACGTTACCTGGCAGGGAGTGCTGGGTCCCCATGTTCTCGGTAGCCGTAAAGATAACGGCCTTCTTCTTCTGCGATCGTATGCGAAACACCGTCTCCTGCTGACCAACACCTTCTTCCGTCTCCCGGTGCGGCATAAGGTGACCTGGGTACACCCCCGGTCGAGACACTGACCCCTCTTGGACAATGTTCAAGTCCGAAGATGAGATAAACTGGATGTGCTGGAGACAATGGCGATCCCCGGTGCAAATGGATTGACGGATCACCACTTCGTCATCTCCAAGATGAGGCTTCGTCTGCAATCACGCAGAAGACCACAAGGTAAGCGACCACAAGGTAAGTTGAATACTGTTTTGTTTAATATGCCTGCTCAGAATCTCCATTTCAACATCGAACTGGCCAACCGTCTAGCTAACCTTCCAGTCACCGAGGCGGACATCTCCGTAGATATCCGCTGGTGTCAGCTGAGAGACACCATCCAATCCACTGCCCTGGATGTCCTCGGCCGCGCACGTCGTCAGCACCAAGACTGGTTAGATGACGATGCAGCTATCAACGCTCTGCTCGTCGGAAGAACCAGTTACACAAATACTACATCGATCGCCCTCATGCTGCAAACAAGACAGCCTTCTACCAAAGTCGCCGCCTTGTACAGCAACGGCTGCGGGAGATGCAGGATGCCTGGATGACGCGCAAAGCCGAGGAAATCCAAGGGTACGCAGACCGAAGCGAATGGAAGAACTTTTTCGCCACCACCAAGGCTGTCAACGGACGTCCCGTCAAAGGCGCTTTCCCTCTTCTCAGTGCCGAGGGCAGGACGCTACTCACTGAGAAGACGCAAATCCTGACGCGATGGACAGAACACTTTCAAAGCGTTCTCAACCAGCCCTCGGCCATCTCTGACGCCGCCATCGATAAACTACCTGAAGTGGAAATCAACACCAAACTTGATATCCCGCCCTCTCTCCAAGAAACCATCAGAGCCGTGCAGAAACTATCCAGCGGGAAAGTACCTGGCCCGGACGCGATCCCTGCTGAGATTTACAAGCATGGTGGACCCCAGCTGATGAATCGACTCACAGTGCTCTTCCAGGAGATGTGGCAGCAAGGGCAAGTCCCTCAGGATTTCAAAGACGCAACCATTGTTCACCTCTACAAGAAGAAATAGTCCGCAAACTCTGCCACAACCACCGATGAATCGCGTTTTTTAACATCGCCGGAAATATCTTTGCCCACATTCTCCTAAATCGCCTGAACACTCACCTGGAGCAAGGACTACTCCCGGAAAGCCAATGTGGCTTCCGACGAAGCCGATGACAATCGAAATTATCTTCGCCACTCGACAGCTGCAAGAGAAGTGCCAAGAGATGAGGACTCACTTCTACACTACCTTCGTGGATCTGATAAAAGCTGTTGACACGGTGAATCGCGACGGGCTGTGGAAAAGTATGCAGAAATTTGGTTATCCGAAACGTTTCACGCAAATCGTGCGTCAGCTTCAAGATGGGATGATGGCGCGCGTTACTGACAATGGTACAATATCCGAAGAATTCGCAGTGACCAATGGAGTGAAGCAGGGCTGCGTCCTTGCACCTTCCCTCTTTATTCTCATGTTCTCTGCCATGCTAATGGACGCCTACCGTAAAAAACGCCCCGGGATCCGCATCGCATACCGGATGGACGGCCGACTCCTCAACCAATGTCGGATGCACTTCCGATCGCGTGTCTCCACAGCCACTATCCACGAATTTCTCTACGCTGACGACTGCGCACTCAATGTAACGACAGAAGAGGAAATGCAAAGAAGAATGGATCTCTTTGCTGCCGCTTGTGACAACTTTGAACTTCGCATCAATACTGAGAAAACGGTTGTGATGCATCAGCCGCGGCCCAATACAACCTACACCGCAGCTTACATCACTGTCAATAACGACTAACTGAAATCTGTGGATAACTTTACATACCTAGAAAGCGATGTCTCCCGCAGTACTAAAGTCGACGATGAGATCGCTCATCTGATCGCCAAAGCCAGCCAAGCCTTTGGACGCACGCAGAACGTGGTCTTAAATCGACATGGTCTCCACCTCAGCGCTGAACTCCAGATGTATTGCCGACGCTGCTGTATGGAGCGGAGACGCGGAGACGGTCTTCTTGGCTCTGTCATGACACCGGGTTCAGGTGAGGGAGGAGGAGAGAGTGCGGTAGCTG
>WEDG01006952.1:0-75801 GCA_017591395.1 Schistocephalus solidus | reverse complement strand
CGAACCCGTGACCTTTGTATTTGAGTCGAACGTTTCTACCATTGAGCCACGGGCTCTGTTTTTCTCGAGTTGCGATCGGGAATATGATGATTGTGTGTGGCTCACCGATTCTGCTTATGAAACATTTATGTTCCGTTGTGCCCTGGAACTCAGACTAGAGCTCCTCACAGGCGGTCGCATAACGACGTGTAGTATATGTTGATAATCGTGAACCGACAAAGACAAGGAGACCGGAATGGCCATTCTGGCTTATTAGCCGTCATCAGCCAGTCATACCCAATCCCAAATGTAGCACACCTGCAATTTTAACCTGCGACCTTTTGTAATTGAGTCAAACGCTCTACCATTGAGCCAAGGGCTCGTTGTTTTGTCGGTTGCGATCGGGAATATGATGATAGTGTGTGGCTCACCGATCTGCTTAAGGAACATTTATGTTCCGTTGTGCCCTGGAATTCAGACTAGAGCCCTCACAGGCGGTTGCATAGCGACGTGTAGCATATGTTGATAATGTGGAACAGACAAAGACAAGGGAGACCGGAATGGCCCTTTCTGGCTTATCAGCCCTCATCAGCCAGTCATCCCAATCCCAAGTGTGGCACACCAGGGATTCGAACCCTGACCTTTGTTAATTGAGTCGAACGCTCTACCATTGAGCCACGGGCTCGTTGCTTTTGTCGGTTGCGATCGGGAATATGATGATAGTGTGTGGCTCACCGATCTGCTTAAGGAACATTTATGTTCCGTTGTGCCCTGGAACTCAGACAAGAATCCTCGCAGGCGGTCGCATAGCGACGTGTAGCATATGTTAATAATGTTAAACCGACAAAGACAAGGAACCCCGGAATGGCCATTTGTGACTTATTAGCCGTCATCAGCCAGTCATACCCAATCCCAAGTGTGGCACACCTGGGATTCTAACCCGCGACCTTTGGTAATGGAGTCGAACGCTTTACCATTGAGCCAACTGCTCGTTGTTTTGTCGGTTGCGATCGGGAATATGATGATAGTGTGTGGCTCACCGATCTGCTTAAGGAACATTTATGTTCCGTTGTGCCCTGGAACTCAGACTAGAGCCCTCACATGCGGTCGCATAGCGACGTGTAGCATATGTTGATAATGTGGAACCGACAAAGACAAGGGAGACCGGAATGGCCCTTTCTGGCTTATTAGCCCTCATCAGTCAGTCATCCCAATCCCAAGTGTGGCACACCAGGGATTCGAACCCGCGACCTTTGGTAATTGAGTCGAACGCTCTACCATTGAGCCACGGGCGCGTTGTTTTGTCGGTTGCGATCGGGAATATGATGATAGTGTGTGGCTCACCGATCTGCTTAAGGAATATTTATGTTCCGTTGTGCCCTGGAACTCAGTCTAGAGCCCTCACAGGGCGGTCGCATAGCGACGTGTAGCATATGTTGATAATGTGGAACCGACAAAGACAAAGGGGAGACCGGAATGGCCATTTCTGGCTTATAAGCCGTCATCAGCCAGTCATACCCAATCCCAAAGTAGTGGCACACCTGGGATTCGAACCCGCGACCTTTGGTAATTTGTGTCGAACGCTCTACCATTGAGCCACGGGCTCGTTGCTTTTGTCGGTTGCGATCGGGAATATGATGAATGTGTGTGGCTCACCGATCTGCTTAGGACATTTGTGTTCCGTTGTGCCCTGGAACTCCAGACTAGAGTCCCTCACAGGCGGTCGCATAGCGACGTGTAGCATATGTTGATAATGTGGAACCGACAAAGACAAGGGAGACCGGAATGGCCATTTCTGACTTATTAGCCGTCATCAGCCAGTCATACCCAATCCCAAGTGTATCACACCTGGGATTCGAACCCGCGATCTTTGGTTATTGAGTCAAACGCTCTACCATTGAGCCACGGGCTCGTTGCTTTGTCGGTTGCGATCGGGAATATGATGATAGTGTGTGGCTCACCGATCTGCTTAAGGAACATTTATGTTCCGTTGTGCCCTGGAACTCAGACAAGAATCCTCACAGGCGGTCGCATAGCGAGGTGTAGCATATGTTGATAATGTGGAACCGACAAAGACAAGGGAAACTCGGAATGGCTATTTTCTGACTTATTGGCCGTCATCAGCTCAGTCATACCCAATCCCAAGTGTGGCACACCTGGGATTCTAACCCGCGACCTTTGGTAAATTGAGTCGAACGCTCTACCATTGAGCCACGGGCTCGTTGCTTTGTCGGTTGCGATCGGGAATATGATGATAGTGTGTAGCTCACCGATCTGCTTAAGGAATATTTATGTTCCGTTGTGCCCTGGAACTCAGACTAGAGACCTCACAGGCAGTCGCATAGCGACGTGCAGCATATGTTGATAATGTGGAACCCACAAAGACAAGGGAGACCGGAATGGCCATTTCTGGCTTATAAGCCGTCATCAGCCAGTCATATCCAATCCCAAATGTGGCACACTTGGGATTCGAACCTGCGACCTTTGGTAATTGTGTCGAACGCTCTACCATTGAGCCAAGGGCTCGTTGTTTTGTCGGTTGCGATCGGGAATATGATGATAGTGTGTGGCTCACCGATCTGCTTAAGAAACATTTATGTTCCGTTGTGCCCTGGAACTCAGACTAGAGCCCTCACAGGCGGTCGCATAGCGACGTGTAGCATATGTTGATAATGTGGAACCGACAAAGACAAGGGAGACCGGAATGGCCATTTCTGGCTTATTAGCCGTCATCAGCCAGTCATACCCAATCCCAAGTGTGGCACACCTGGGATTCGAACCCGCGACCTTTGGTAATGGAGTCGATCGCTCTACCATTAAGCCACGGGCTCGTTGCTTTGTCGGTTGCGACCGGGAATATGATGATAGTGTGTGGCTCACCGATCTGCTTAAGGAACATTAATGTTCCGTTGTGCCCTGGAACTCAGACTAGAGCCCTCAATGGCAGTCGCATAGCGACGTGTAGCATATGTTAATAATGTGGAACAGACAAAGACAAGGAATACCGGAAGGCCTTTCTGGCTTATAAGCCGTCATCAGCCAGTTATACCCAATCCAAGGTGTGGCACACCTGGGATTCGAACCCGCGACCTTTGGTAATTGAGTCGAACGATCTGCCATTGAGCCACGGGCTCGTTGTTTTGTCGGTTGCGATCGGGAATATGATGATAGTGTGTGGCTCACCGATCTGCTTAAGGAACATTTATGTTCCGTTGTGCCCTGGAACTCAGACTAGAGCCCTCACAGGCGGTCGCATAGCGACGTGTATGTCGCGGGTTCGAATCCCAGGTGTGCCACACTTGGGATTGGGTATGACTGGCTGATGACGGTTAATAAGCCAGAAATGGCCATTCCGGTCTCTCTTGTCTTTGTCGGCTCCACATTATCAATATATATATATATATATATATATATATATATATATATATATATATATATATATATATATATATATATGAAAAGAGGAAGGGGTTCTTCGGAAAATGCGAGTTGTATTAGTGAAATTTTAGAGCTTATCAAACCAACCCTTCAGACGAAATAAAAAAGTGAGTGTTAGAATGTCGCACTAGACAGGCTGGCGTGACAGGGCCGAAAGACCATTGGCTTGTAAAAGATGAGGCATGTAAGATTGTGAGCTAGGGGAAGGTGGAACAACTGCGGTTCCCGGTGCTGCAGGGGGAGGGTGGATGGTCGATCAGTTGAATTCCGGGTGGCTGTGTTGCCGGTAGTTACTGTGGCATTTTGACGGGGGGCGGTGAGTCGTAAACGTAGACCCTCATAATGGACGCCATGGCCAACACAATATATATATATATATATATATATATATATATATTACTTGTGCTGCTGTATTAACAGGCTTCTTGTACATTGAAAAGGTAAGTTTATTTAGTTAAATTGATTTTTAACATTTTCAGAATTTTCCCTTTTTTCTAAAAAAATGATTATTTGTAAACAACATAATACTAATTTATGAGTCACAATATGACTTCTTTTTAAGAGCGTTTTTTTCCTTTACTGATGTAAGATCAGGGAGCGGGTTGGGGCGCAGCGCGGACTGAAATTAATGAGATCCCGTCTGCGCGTGCCGCATACATGACCTACCCAGCCCCCCACACACTTCAGGATTTATACGAAGGAGGTGGGAGGCTTAAATCCCAACTAATTGGGAGTGCCATAGAGGCCACGGTAAGAAGGAGCCACCGCAGTCAAACTCTCAGCCCACCAATCGGGCACTATACACAAACATCAATGGAATGACTGCGAGTTAAATCGTCATTTGACAACCCTCCAAGTCACAGCTATTGGCACGTCAGCTTGTTTTTAGCGAGGAAATGCCTTGAGAATCGACCTCTTCCTCTCTGTTTCCCGTGCACCAGTCAACTCTGTGAGCCGGTCAAACATCTGATGCTGAGATTGGGTGGCGAGATGGCTGATGCAGCTAAAACCAGCCGTCTGGGCTATGTAACTATTAAGGGACTTGCAGGTACAACTAACATCTTTATGCAAAGCATGCATAAGTCACAACAAGTATTTTATGAAACGCAAATGCAGAACAACTGTAAAATAGAAGAGCCCAGCAAAATCGAAATGGGCAGAGATTGTCTGTGTACAATGCACAAAAATCTAGGAAAAGTCCTGTTCACAGGAATGTGTACAAGAGCATAATTTCAGTCTGGGAGGAGGGCAGTGAAAGACTTAAGATGCCCTAGGGCACATCGGTATTGAAAAAAAAACCCGGAGATATGTGCAACGTAGAAAAGAGAGACTCCGAAAAATATGTACATAATTGCATTAAGACGATGGACATCAATTCGACTAGGTGCTGTGCATCGGGATTCGTGGACCAGAGGCAAGAGATACTTCTCTCACGGAAACAAGTGTGGAATCGTAACGAAGTTTTGGATAAAAAGGCCGAAATCGGGGCCTAAAATAGAGAAAAACGAAAGGAAAATTCAAAAGACGTAAATGAAGCAATTCCGTTTTCGTGACAATTTTTGCGTCCACTTTAGGAACAAAACCAGACTAACTGGGGTGACCAGGTGACCCATAACGCTACCTGGAAATGAAATCAAAGTCAAAAGTTCCGAGCTAAAAGGAAGCTTAGTTTCAACATCGTGCCAGGTTTGTATAGCTTGTCAAATGTGATCGGCAGTGCTCGTCTTATATAAAAGCGGACATAACGCACCTGCTAGTAGGCTTTTGAAAGCGAGTCGCCGTTTTTCTACTCTCCATTCGCACGTGAGTCAACTTATATGTACGTCAGTCGGCCTATTTCTCCAAGTATATACCGAATTTTAACCGCCTCTGCTCATTGGAACTACAATAATGAGGTTATAAGCGTGTGACGCTGGCACCGCTTTGAAGGAAGTCGAAATCGACCTACATTTTGAGACTCATTCAGGGTCGATAGGTACATTCTTCGGTTATTCATTTGTGATCTTCCAGTTTTATATGGTTTGTGAACCCAATCTTATTCACAGGGGAATTGAGGACATTTTTGCTGAAAGTTTTGGAATTTAACTTTCAAAATAAAGCGTACCTCTCTCGCTCGGGTTGCAAGGGCTCTTTTTTGCTGTAGCCTTTATGACACTCTCACGCACGTGAGATCCGGGCCGTCCTACACGAAATTCTGGTACATGCTGTTGCGACTAGGTTTTTTGACGCAAACGGTTAGATGGACTGCTTAGCTTCGTCAGTCGTTGCGCTCAAATCCAGTTCCGGTTTTCTTGCCATTGTCTTGCCTACTGGATGAGGCAGAGGAGAGAGTGCGGTAGATGCTGTACAAGTCTACTAGAACTATAAACAAATGCATACGCAAGTCACCGATGCTATGCCCACCCCACTGCAGGGCGCACGGTGGACGTCGTCGGTTGTGACGGTCGAATTACTGTAGTAGTTAATGTTTCTCTTTATAATGCTACAAAGCAAAATTATGGTAAATATACTAGCTCAGGAATTGTTCATCGAAATTAAGAAATGTGTTTTCGAGTAGAAAAGATTACTTATGTAGGGTTACAAGATTAATTAAAATGCAGCCTAGTTAGAAGCTATTTCAGTCACATCCTGAGGTCGGCATTTGCACGAGCGTCTTTCCAACCGCCTGAAGAAAGTACATTCTGGAAAAAATAGCCATTCATGTAGTATGCATTTTGCTTATTGATTTTATATTCCCTTATAAAGTCAAATATATTGTATGGAAAGCATGCAAAGAATATTCTTTTTTATATATATATTTTGTAGAAAATTACATCTTCAAAGTTTATATTTGAAGAAAGTGTATTTTGCGGTTGTAAAAGATCTTTAAATCGACCAGCCGGTACACTTACATTAAGGGGTTGCAAACTACATGCTGCATATATTCCGTCCAAATAAACTTACGCGTTTATTCGTGCTACGAGGAAGAGGTCACATAGCTCCTATAAAATCTTGTAATGGGTGCGGACCATGTCATATACTTTATAAGCAAGATAAATATATGGACAGATACGATGCTTTATAAATGGACATTTCCCGGGCTTCAAAATGCCATTATTATAAACTTTTTTAAAACCAGAAGAAAAAATTTCTGTAAGTACAAAAATGAAAGAATGCGTAAGTTGCTAGCAATGTAATACAAGGACGAATATTTTCGTGCATGTTTTCCATAAAATATATTTAAATGCATAAGGATATCACAATTCAACGATAAAAATGCACACTACTTAAGTAGTTAGGTTTGTACAGGGGGTTGAGTTTGCAGGCGGCCTCAAAGAAGCTCTTTCAAAAGTCAGCACCCAGAAGTGACTGAAATATCTTGATATAAGGCGGCACGATAATCAATATTACAACCCCAGTTAAGTAACTTTGTCAAATCGAAAATGAATTTCAGAATTTCAGTTGACATTTCATAAAATAGCAAATCTACTGTATATGGTTGATCAAGTCATCTCTCAGATAATCAGCACACTGTGGAGATGCGCCAAGGACTGCTAACGATACTGAAATGTCTACGTTCTGTTCGTTGCAAGCAACCAGGAACTCACTATCTGATGGCTTGCAGTTAACTAGAATCGTAGCGAGAGTGGCCTGCGCATCAAGTCACTTCATTTGCTCCACAGTATCCATATTCCAGTAGCAGGACAAGGCGAAGACCGGCTAAGCCTTTTCGGATACACATAAATCCATCGACATTAGCTGATGGACACGTCCACAACCCCCGTTGGCTGAAGTGGCTACTGGGATGTGATCACAATATCGTGGAGCCGCGGGTGATAGCCGAGTGCATGGGGTGGGGTGGTGATGCAGCTGTCAACCCCTAAAGGTGACTACCCTTTCCTGGGAACTCGATACATCCCTGAAACTGAATGCGGAAGCGCAGGGCAGACCTACTAGGCATAGCGGCACCCGGAAGGGGATAGGGACGTGGTAGTAAAAGAAAGCTGCGCACATGTTATGCAAGTTGCTGGGTATCAGCAGTTGTGTAGGAAGACCCGTTTACGAGGGGAGGCGGTGGCGGGGCCGAGGCGATCTCCTCTTCAAAAGAGGTCTGCAAAGGAGACTCAAATGTAAATGGTCCCGTCGTCTGTTGGCTGGAGACGTTGTAAGCCGCGTCCGTTGCGTAGATGAGCGGTGCACTGTAGGTGAAGGAGGGCCAGGAACAGTCAAACGGCACAGACTCAGAGAGGACGCAAGTAAAGTCTTGCTTGGCGGTATCGATGGCAGGCAGGACTTGGTCGTCGGCATTGATCGAGGTGTCCAGATCCACGATCTCCATAGGTGGGAATGAGGCTGCAACTGAGTATTGACTGGGGTCAGGCAAAGAAGTCGAGGTGTACTCCATGTTTGGTTTCAGCAACGCCTAAACCAACAAAGAAGGAATAAACAATGTAATCTTATGGTAAAGTATGCTGGTAAATGCTCAGCGACAATTTGGAGCAAGACTAAGAATCTCAGGGAGTGGAAACGGCAAATGGCGATTCAGTCTGTCCTCTGCAAATACTCCTCGATTAAGGAATACATTAAATAAAATGGAGTCAGTAGGCAGCCGCTAGCCTACGAATGATTGAAGTCCAGAATGACTAACTCAGGTAACCATGCCTATGTAAAGTTGCAAAATAATCCTACTGAAGGAAATAGAGAGCAGAGATAGGCTAACAGTTACCGAAAAGGATGAAAAATAAGACAGAAAAGCTGGAAAATATAAGTCAAGGGGGCGATGTACAAAACTGGAATAATCTGAAGAGTCATTTATTCAAGGTTTGATGGGCGGAGTACAAGAAATACAGTTTTGTGCTTACTGAAAGCAAAGCAAAGCCAAGTATATGCACTGTGATCGAACCCCAAAAACAGCCAGTACCCCAGTTTGGTATGGAGTCAACTACTGGGGCGGGGAGGGGGGTTATATTAACACCGAAAAGGGAAATCCAACCAAAAATGCCTGTTTTAAACAGATAGTCTGTCATACTAATGAAAAACTAAATGGAAACAGGGCAGTGTACTCTAATGTTCGATTGAGGGTAAAGGATTTTTCACCTACACGCGTCTAAAGTCCCCCTGAATGTTGAAAAATCCGCCAATTGGAGACATTTTTGGTAACAAGACATCGTGGTTTCGCAGCTGGACAAAAAACTCAAGGTAAGGATAACTAATATGGCGGCATAATCAGGACACGGGAATAGGAACAACCAGTCCACTTAAAATCAGTTGCCTTGCGATAAATTTGAGGAAGGGTAAATATTCCCGCGGCTTAACTCAAACACTAACCCTAACATAAAACTAAACTGTAACATTTATCTTAACCCTAGCTCTACCCTAAACCTAAACCCTATAGTTAACACGAACCCAAACCTTAACCCATGGCCTACTCATGACCCTACCCCCAACTATGACCTTAATCCTAGCCTTAACCCTAACAGTGAACTTGCCTTAATCCTCATTTTAATCCTAGACCTAAGTTCCCGGAAGTGAAAACGAAGCCACATACATTGCGGGCAGTTCTTATTCCCGTGTGCTGATTAGGAGGCCATACAAGTCACTAATTCCATTAACCAGATCAAGAACAAAAAAGTGGTAGCAATGTGGTGAACGATCAAAACTCAAACAGAGCAAATCGGGAGAACGGGATGATTGCATATTTAACTTTATCAAGAAGCTATACCTACCAACACACGGGGATGCAAATATCTGGTGTTCGAAGGCACATCAGTCAGCTGGAAGGTTAACTGAGGCCCAACGCTTCGCCACTGAGCAACCGGCCCACAGAACCGGTTTATCACAACTTTGGGTGGTTGCGGCATGTTACTCTTTTAGTTGCGGCAGCTTACCACTATCGCCTTACATCCGCCTAACATGCCTTGTCGATTGCAAGTGACTGACTCCCCCGTCACGGCGACAGCCCGACACCCATCAATCTTTTTAAATCGGCTGATTGGATGCAGGCGGGCACAGCTTAGACGCACGCAGCACCTTGCAACGTGACAAATAAACTCGGCTGCCACTGCTCGTCGGCTCCGACCGTAGTAGTGTGCTGCAAGTTCTGTCCCCTTGAATTTCGACCTAGAAAACTTTGCATTGTGGACCATAGAATTTCGGCATATTGATGCAAACATGTGATGAGGTTCAAGGATCTCACCTGATTTCAGGACGGAGAATTAGGATTAGGTTTGCCTGACGCAGACCGTGTTACCCAATCCAGCCTTCGTTAACAAGTAACTTTAGATTTCCTGTTTTCCGCCCGGTTACACGTCCCTAAGTTGCATATTCCATATTGCATGACTGTTTCAGCACCTCAACGGAGGAGTAAAAAACTGTGCTAGAAATGGGAGTATACTCAATGACTCCAGCAGATACTGCTACTTGCACTGCTCATCTGCCATACTGATAAAACGAATATTATCACTGTTCCCATTTTACAGGAATCCCTGTGCTCTACTTTCTCAGTGGGATTACATAGTAAATCCTTGTCGATAATAGTTACGGGGAGAGCACACATATCCGTATCTTACCAGGTTGAAGTGTCTGTTGTAAATGCGAGATGGAGAACACTGGCACCAAAACCACGAGACAGCAGAAAGACAAGTAAGAGCATATTCACACAATTGTAACTATCTTTCGATTAGTAGGTCATTCGAGTTGTTGCGTACCTTTACTAACCTACTACTACTACTTCTACTACTCCTAGTACTACTACTACTACTACTTCCGTTGCCTTTACTACTAAGACCGATAAGAAAATGCGGTGCAACGCCAGCATTCAACCTTGGAAAGTACACTTTTCTCCCCGGGTAAAGGTTCCAGGGTTGGTGAGTCGTTCTGACGACACCTCAAATTGTAGTGTTTACAAGCTTCACAAGCATTGCTGTAGGAACTTACCTCCTTCACTAGCGTCCGGCGCAATCGTGGGAGCGTCGAACCGCTGGTGGTAGATGTCATGGTCTACCCCACTGTTGGCGTCGTTGTCGGCGCCCATACAGTAAGAATGACCGTCTTCGAGGAGGTCTGCAACAGCATAAACCACCGTCTCCGTCGAGGGCGCAGTCGAGACTGGGTTTGTGGTTAGGTTGAAGCGCTCGGGAGCTTGGAAGAAGATAGTAGGATCGGGCTGGAGACTGGCCGCCGTCGGCAGGCTGTACACCAGGCAGGATTGTTGGAGATCACCGCTGGCCACGCTTGGTACGATATGCGGAAGAGCAACAAGTTGCGGAAACGACTGCATGGAAGAGTAAATAAATAGGTAGGTTTCTTAGCATGCGACGAATTTCACGGATACAGAAAAACACACTACAGCATGCTTCGTGATAGACATAAATTACTCGAGTTCATCTCAACTGGAGAAGTAGAAAATGCGATAAGATGACGTGTTGGATACATGCATTTAAAAACGATTCGAATTCAGAGCAGCGGAGCGCAGCAGCACTGTCCTCCCTCTACCCTGATTATGACGAAGGATATCTTTTGAACTGATACTTTGGTAGGGCTAATTTAGGAGTCCCCTCCCCCTTAAAAATATCTGGAAATGGCAATACTTGCACTTTAAATGCTTTGTGTCGGTATAAGGGAAACAAAATCTGGTACATGCTCTTTTTCAAAGAGCGAGAAATATTTGCTCTAGTGAAACCCTAGATACAGAAATTGCCCGCATCAAATCAGCCTTACTTAACTGCGGATATCCTGCACGCTTCAGTCAAAAATACAGCAACGCTTTACGGCCAAAATGTGACGGAACAGTCAGTTCCGAAAAAGACTGCTATGATATATTTACCCTTTAAGGGTGACAACATTTCTAATATAATCACGCGACGGTCACGCTGCACCATAGAAAAAACATACAATGCAGCTGAGCCCGTCTTTATCAGTCCTACTAGAAGCCTGCCAATCAACCAGCCAAAGGATGCCTTGCCGTTACACGCCACCCCAAATTGCGTTTATGAATTTACATGCACTTGCGGATGCAATTACATTGGGCGAACGCAAAGGCAACTGGCAACCAGGGTCACTGAGAATTTGCCTAACTAGCTGTTTGAACAAGAAAATAAAGTATCACGTTCTTCTATTACTAAACATCTATTAGACAGCGGTCACTCTGTAGACCTCAAAACAGCTTTTCGAGTAGTTGTTCGGGAAAGAACAACTCGGGCTTTGCGCTACTTGGAAGCGGTGTATATTCGTAGGGATAAAGCCGACCATTGCAGGCAACTATACCACGTAGTCAATCTACAATTGCCCTGGTAATTTTCACCCCTAGATTTCGCATGGCTGTGAGTTATGTTAACTCCTCCCCACTATTTCTTTCCTCTGAAGTTTTAAGCTAACGCGTTGACCTGATTATTCTTTACGTTGTCCTCTGACCCTTGCTGTTATGTATTGGTTTTCTGTAAATTAAAACTGCTGTCTACTTCCATTCGTTATCTGTGTTGTGCAGAGACGGGTTGCAGCTGATAAGCCGTCACGAAATTGTTGGTAGCAATAAATCTGGCTGTATACGCCTGTTTTCAATTCATACCCGGGAAAAAATGCTTCAAAAACATAAATTTCCAGTGAAAACAAAGGTTATAATGTCAAAAACTTTTTCGACAGTGTTTTAAGTGCCACATGTCACTGCATGATAAAACTGGCGGATGAAGAAACCGCTGAACTGGAACTGCTCCAGAAAATTACTACGAATAACGGCAATGACAGGATACAGATCAAAACCGGTAAGACATGCCAGTTTTTTTAGGACTATGGATGTTAAGTTCGCAGGACAGCTAGCAGACCACGCAAGACATGTTGAATACAAACAAATTAAAAAAGCAAAAAATAACGGACGAGTAATGAAGATAAAAATGACCAGAGCGACAACACGATCGCCATGTTGACATAGGTCTAGCTTTCCCACCTGAGTGCAGTCTACAAGTAACGCAAATCTAAAGCTATTTGTGCATAACCGAGTACTCGTCAGAACGTAAGTTTTGGGTTCAAGGAATATCAACTGACCAGCAAGCGCGTAAGGCTGCAGAGAACTGGAAATTTCAACCGGTACGCTCACCCTTGGTTTTCAGATCCAGTGCAGATCGTGATTAGTCATGAGGCTTCAAATGGAAGTCTGTGGTGCTAATGAGCTTATGTGGATTATATATATTTCAGTGGGAGGAGTACCAAACATTTGAGGATTCGTCTCAACCTCCGATTTTGATGAACTTAAATGCAGGCCCGATGAGAAAGATTTCTTAATTTATCTATACCATGAGAAGATGCCACACTGGGGAACAGGCGGAAAGGGCAAAGAGTACACTTGCCTGATCCCCATTCGCCGCCAGACTCCAGGTGGGGTAGCTCACCGAAGGACCGGAAAGTGTAAATAATGTCGAGGGCAGAGAAGGGAACGTGTCGTCGACGACGGTGCTCGGGAAGACGGGAGCCATGAAGAGGATGGGGAGTCCACCGGTAGCAGGTAGAGGCTGAAACGGTCGAGTCTGCTCAACAGACTGAGATGCAGCTGGCAGTGTAACAGGAAGGTCTGTAGAGGCAGTGAGCTTTACACCGTCAGATGAGAGGACAGCAGAAGTGACGGGTTCGGGGGCCGCGCAAGACGTCACTGTGCGAGTGCTGGGAGTATTTGCAGGTCGACTAGATGAATTGCGGGCGATAGGAAGCTTCTTCGCCGGTTGGTTTGGCTGTGCTGGCTTCGGCTAATAAAAATGAACGACAACTCGTATAAAAGACATATGAAGGAACGCAGGGTTCACCTGTATAGAGGCCAAACATTTATAGCTGTTAGTGTCTGGGCGCCAAACGACGCGGAGGGACTATTGCGTTGCAAGAAATATGGTTGTCCAAAAACACAAGAGGGAGAGGGAGAGACAGAGTGGAAGTATTTGTACTGGCTTGTTTGCCGTGAGAGGACCACAGTACACGCACCGACCAGGAGGGGCGGTGACTCGGACCCTGGCCAGGCTTTGAATGCGAGGGAGCGAATACCCTAGGCACAATGCGAGAGGTCTGCAGGTCATCCCTCGTGCGTCGGAGCCCCGTACTCCGTTCTCGTTAGCCTATTGTCAACGCAGTAGATTAGAGTGTGACATGAGTACACCTGCTGACCACGTATCAGAGAGGCGCGATAATTGATAATTAATTTGCCAATGTATTTGAATGTGTAATGCGAAAAAACGCGTAAACACATTTTCCACACACGAGCTAGCAGGCAGTAAATGTTCCTTCTGTTGACTGGCCCAGTAGTTGCACGGCCTTCATCTTAGCAACAAGAACCTCGGACTCACAGATTCGCCGCTAATCGTAACAACTGAGGATATTAAAAGATTTAAGCGCCGGATTCTACTTCTGTCGAGGAGAAGGACTCATCATAGTACGAAAGTTAGTATGAATATTTCAGCCAAATTCCCTTAGCCACAGTGAGATAACCGCATCAAATTGACTAAATTGTCAACAGGCAGCGAGTAGTATATGCATAGGTTACACGATATCAGTATCAGTATATTTGAGGGATAGGTAGGTGAGTTACCTTTGAATTCCCTATTTGTACATGCCTGTTATGGTATTAAAAAATAGTACCTCGGTTTGTTGGCGAGGCCAATTTATATGAGCTAACTGGGTGGAACATAGTTTAAAAAAAGCAGACAGTTAAAAAAAACTCCCAGTGATTTTTAGAAAAAAACTGTCGCCCTTGGAGGGGAGTTCCAACGGGGAGCCATAGACTATGCGTGCAGCACACGTAATAGCTAAAAGCCCAGACACGTGTTTCACCGATATTTTGCCGCTGCATGACATAGTTGGGAGGGATTCGGCTCATCAGTGAGTTCGCCCGCGTTCGCTATGTGCTTTTTGGTAGATATTCCAGTTGAGAAATAGCTGCTGTTTACCCTCCTCCAAAAATAATTGCTAATTTGGAGGTAGTAAGTCGGAAGTAAGCTTTACGGGCTCATTCATATCAATTTTCGGACTAAGCCTATAAGGCCTAATTTCGAAAAATTCACTCCAAGTTTGCGATTGATTTCCGAAAAGATGAAAAAGCAACAATGACTATGGCTAAAGTAGGAAGCCGTCATTATTTACAGGGGGTGTGCCAACGGCAACCACAAGACAGAAGCTGCCATTCTGCCTTCCTGTTCTTTCAAAACTACGGCCTCCGGTGACTGCTATTTCTAACAAGCAAACCGGCCTAAAAAGTTCCATAGCGCAAGCAGGTGTCACTCAGTACCTGGAAAGACATAGGCCTATTGAAACTTTTAGCCCATGGAAGCCGCTTGTTGGAAAATGAGTTAGTAGAAGGTATCAACGAGAAACTTGGCATAGACCTTCAAATACCACACAAATTTACAGTCTCTAATTTAGGCCGGAACTGATGTGTGGACTTGGAGTAAAGTCCCCGCAAAGTCTTTGCAGATTACGACACAAGTAGGCCTAATGGGGTTTAACTCTATCAGATTCAACGAAATAACCATGTAATATGCATGGGTGTCGATGTAACCCTAGATTAGTCTTCGTCTCATGAACTAAGTAACCTGAAAAGTTTTATCTCCTGGGCCTTACTAGACGTTCGAACAGCTTCATAAGGTATTCAATTTTGAGAGAACTCTGGGTTTCGTCGTAGGACTCCTCAAGTTTCCTGCGCAAGATTTCTTGTGCTAAACGCGGCGGGATGGATGTGAATAAAGACGTCACATCAAAAGAGACCATCACTTCGTCCGATTGAATCCCCTAACCTTGGAGGTCTGCCAGGAATTGGGAGGCTGAACGGACTGAGGCAGGCGAATTTTTTTGGAGGAATTTCAGTTTCGAGTATATCAATTTTGCTAGATTATAGGTGGGGCTGCCTTTCAGAGAGACTATTGGCCGCAGTGGAACATTTGGTTTATGGACCTTTGGCAGACCATGGAAGCAAGTCAGAGCCGTATCCGCTGGTTTCATTTGGCGCCGTTCGTTCTCCATTCTACCTATAAATGTTACTCGTTTATGTTGCTGTTTTATCTCTGACGATTGACTCCAGTAAGAGTTCGAAAGCTCAGACGAAAAAGCCATGATTCCGGTGAACGAACAACCTTCTTCTACTTCACTTATACACGAACACCCGGAATGCAAACATTCGCCTCCATTCACGACAGTATTTCTCGGATGGGATGCAAGCTGGAGGATAAAGATGCGTAATAGGAGCCCTTACCATAATCGCTCGGAATCGCCCAGGATTTATGTGGAAGTCGATGGAATTTTGGTGATTGTCATCCTCTGAAAGAAAGGATAAAAGGAGAATTTGGGGTTGGCACCGACTCCAAGTCAAAGTAAACTCCTAAACAGTGACATAAAAAGGCTGAAATGTTGAGTCCTCAGCCTGCACATTTAACCGCGACCGACGAGAGGCCATACTGTCGAAAATATGGATAAAACTGCATAATTACCAGGGGAGGGATAGGGAAAGGTGAAAGATTTGAGCGTAAGAGACACTGGTAGAAACTAGCCGTAGCCTATGTGAAACCGGTCACTCAATTCAACTAGGGCTGTGGAGGAGTTAACCCTATCGTTTCAATTAACTTGTACATATCTTTAAAGGAAACGTTATCAGCATGTATCTGGAGACAGGCCAGGAACATCAACGAACATTTAATGAGGATTGAGATCCTAGCCGCCCGCTCTCCTTTTTTACACCTGGAATCGGGTGGGTGCATTTCGTGTGTGGAACGCGTAGACGAGCTGTGTAGTTCTGTCAGCCAATTGTATCCAATTCCCGTAGCAAAGTGGCTGACCGGCTCAGTTAATGGAATGACGCCTAAAAGAGGAATGAGAGAGTGAGGTCAAATCTGGGGACTGCGCCCCACGGCGCCTATTCCCCACTTCAAACAACCTGATGCACTCGAAGCTACCACGGTGAGCTAAAAGCCGCGGCTTGAAGGTTGCCAACTAGGGGAATAATTCGGTTCTTCTCTCAGGATGGAAGTCAGGCTGCAATGAGCCTTTCTTAATGTGGCCTCTATGACACTATCACTCCGATGAGATCCGAACCGCCTCTTGTTTCAAAGAAAACCCAGTCACCGTGCACAGACCAGGCGTGCGTCGCACGCATGGGTGGGTTGTGCAAAATTTTACGTCATTGCACCCGAGATCGCCTATGGTCTTCTTTATACTGCGTTGACGAGGGAAGAGAGAAAGTGCATTAGATACTGCGCAAGCCTATTATCAATAAAGTAATTCACGTGCAAGTCACCGGAGCTACGCCCACCCTGCTGTGGGGCACCCAGTGAACTGCTGCTACTAAAGCTGCAGCTATCAGTACCAAAAAAGCGACAGAAAGGTGAAAACAACAGATCCAACAAGAATCCACACTGAAATTTGTAGTACTCAATTGACGTTGTCAGATGTTTCTCAATCTGCTTTGCTTATGAAGAAATTCCGAGGCGAACGAGCTCAGGAACAAGTTGCTAGCCTGCGATAAAACGCGGTGTAAGGAAGAAGAGACTGAGTAATGCTGAAAAAGGACATCCTACGTTTTGCCAGGGAGGAATAAACCCGTAAAACCCGCCCACTTTCTGCATTTTTGCAGTAAGGTATGAGCTGAAATTCAATAAACGTTGAAATATACAAAAAAGCTAGTTTGAACGACGGAACATTCGTGGAAACTAATCTGTACACAATGACAATTCCATTTGCCACTGGGAATCTCTTCAGCCTCCTAGAACGAGGTATTTCGGAAAAGAGGAGCATAACATACGGTGGGGGCAGCGACAGAGACGAGGGTAGGCTGCCACAGCACCGGTTCAGGTCTATTCTGCTTTCATTCAGCCATTGCCTGCAGCGATATAGAGCGCTAGGTGGCGAAGTATTGGTGAACGTTGGGTCGATATTATGTTTGTGATCCACCCGCTAGACCCCGTCTGTGAACCATTAGGGCCGTGTGTGAGGACCTGTATTTATGGCTATCGGAGTTACAATGAGATGAAGTAAGGTAGCGTAAACCCTCAACGGCGCTGTGACAATCTACCCGCACCTATCTTGACACTCCCACGCTTTGGCTGGGCTCGGTTTTTGTTGGGAGACTGCCTGCTTAGGAATTCTGCTACTCAGCCTGGGCTTGCGTTGTTCAGGAAAACAATGCATCGGTGTACACGTATTTCTGTTTGAATATGCCTATATATTTTACGATTTTTAGGTGCAGCATATGAGGTCAACGGCTTTTTGTAGGATGAAATCACATACACACATACCATTGGTTAACTGATACTCCCTTCCCCCCTGAAAAGAAGTGCTTCAACTGGTTTAATATTTGTTTCGTATAATTCGAAATCGAAAGGCCGTTTTAAAATTATGGTCACAAATACATGCCTTCGAAGAGTTCCAGGCAAGTTGCATCGGACCCAGCATGACACTCACACAGTGCTTCTGCAGGAAACACGAGTGCCCAGAAGTTTGGAAATCTTAACAGCAAAAATCATACCGCGAAAAATATATTCAAATTACATATGTGTGTTGAGACCACAATACGACATGCACTCATATACCCCTTTCATAAATTGTGCAACTGAAGTAAGGTCTATCTGGTTTAAGTAAAAATATCATGGACGGATGGCAAACCTTACGGAAAATCTAGTCTGCCTCACCGAGTGGATTACCGTGGAACACACAAACATAGCAACCCCACCTGAAGAATGTTTTATATTTGAAAGGCATTTATTTCGTCAATTTGAAACCCTACTTATTTTTATCCTTACCCATTCAAGCTGGGTAGCCTGTCCCTATTGTGGGGGTTGAAGTTCTAGGACAACGCTGTTGAGAAGAAAGACCAGGCCGGGGTTAATATTAACGAGGTGACAAGAGGTTATTATTCGAACTTAGTTCGTCTCGAGAAACACCTCTGAAAGACGAAGGTTTACGTAGACCTCACTCGATTTGGGCAAACTGTCACGGGCTAACAGCACAGACATGCATGAACTAGGCCATCTGCCATCGGCAAAGTGCTGTGTTAACCAAAAGACCAGTGCAGAAAACGACATAGAAAAAGACATGGGGATCAGTATAAATCGACTCCAAGCCAGCAAATTGGTACGGCAGAGCACGGAGGTAGCACTTGTATCAGGCAAAGGACTGGCGCTACGTTAGCCCTAAGAACAAAGGTGGAGTCCGCCGCATTTTCGGAAGACAATACCTTTTGGAGGCTGAAGCTGTGGAGGTGCCCGCGACAAGTGAGATTTCGGTCTGACTGTCCTTCGATGCACCCGTCGAAGGTGATTCTGCAGGTGGGAGAGTTGCTTGAAGATCATGCCACAGTCATCGCAAACGACCGAACGGCGACGGAAGTGCGTGCGTGCATGAACCTGCATAACGAGCGGTTGAAGTGAAGGCAACAGGCGTCATTACAAACGTCAGTATAGTAAAAGTATTAACCAAAACATATCCATAGCATCCATTGGTTTATAATGCGTTTTCAGACAAGGAAGGCTATGCAAACTCGGACAAAACACTGAGGCGATGGGTGTTTTGTAGGATATTGCGCGAGGTCATACTACCAGGCCGGTAAACCGTTAGGTTACGCTCGAACAGAGTCAACTGATAATCAAACAGACAAGAATCGGAAACAAAACCAATGGTTGAGATTCAGACTACAACTCTGTTCGCTACCGATAACTCATCCATCGTAAATGAAGAGGGTCAACACTGTTCCGAGAGCGTGGTTTGAGTGAAGGGTTTATAGTGTGATTGGATTTTGCTCACTTCCACTTTCCACACCCAAGAGCAGAAAATGAAAATATGTGCATCGGAGCAGCGGTTGAATCCATGTCTACTCGTGCCACTCACGTACTGATTCATACAGACACACGAAGCAGGCTTAAAATAAAAGGATCTTGCAGCTAGCATTGAATGAAGTTGCCATAAAGAACACACTAAGTGGGAAACCCGTCGGTTAGATAGCTTCTGTACTGCCCTGATGGTGTGTTGCAGAGAAAACGGGCGATTAAGCTCAGCGGTTCTCGCCTCGCTGTTGATGTTTACCTCGCACATTGCAAATCAGCGGTCGATGACGCCCTATGAAGTGCTCGGTTAGCGGTTTCCGAATAGACCGTTTTCTAAACAATGAGACTGTGCCATTTGATCCTGGCAGCGATTCATTCCTATAGCGTCGAGGGCCGTTAGAAAGCCATTTGCGTATGTGTGGATTTCTTTCACCTTGCAAACCAGCGAGCAATTTCGCACTTAACTCTATCTCTGCTTCACTTGGCTTTGGCATCACAGAATGCGGCTTTATTTGCATCGGTCAGTATGACGTAGTTTGTTTTTCGCGGATGCAAGACGCGAGGTGTCTTCGTAATCATCAAACCAGTCGGCGTGCACTCACACGAACTTCCAAGGCATCCCGACGTTTCTTCTGTCTGGTCTTAACATCGTCTTCTTCCAGGACTTGTCTATACCACAGATTAAGGCTCTTTCCACGCCAGAGATTCAGTCTGCCTTCAGTCATTTCCAATAGTACAGCATGTATCTTGGTGATTTTTTACGATAGGACCGCCTCCAACGAGGCTGGGGTTGTAGCCTCATTTTCAAGTTCAGGAGGTGGAAATCGGTAGAGTTTTACGCGTCACAGCAGCTTTGTCATCAGCAGAATACGCTGATCTGCTCCCTCATGATGAGGACGGAGTCCAACAGTTCCCAGTGGCAGGAGAGATGGGGCAGTCACGTTGGATTCTATTGGTTCGACAACAGAAGACAGTTACCGACTACGTGGCGACATATGACTCTCTTTAAGGTAGCGTGATTTGCGTCTACGAAGGCATTGAAGTCATCAGGAAGACGCAAGTATTCCACTTTCGGCACAGTCACAAGGCGGCTCAAAACTTCTCGGATCTTGCCCTTCACGTCTTCCTGGCTTGTTCCCATTTGGGAGGGCACAGGGGCTGATGACTGAAGAAGTTGCTCCTTCAGAGTGGCAATCTCATTATCAAAAGACAACAGCGGATTTCTGACTAAATCTGAACACAGTTGTTCCATAGTATAGTTCTAAATGGTAAGACAGACTCCAGGGTCTCGCCACCGACTTCGGCTGCACCTACTTAATTCATTTGTTTTGGTCTGGTAGGAAAGTTTCACCTTGCAGCAAAACTGCTAGCGAGCGACTAGGTCCGAGCCCCTGCTCATCGGTTGACCACTAGGTTGTCCTAAAGCAAACGAGTTCGGAGACTAGACTGCTTAGTCTGACAAATTGTGGAAGACCAAGAAAGACCAGGAGTTGCCGTGGTTTCGTAGGCTGTTTCGACCGCGTGTTTGGCATCCACGAGCCGAAGCCAACTTGTGGACAGCATCGTTAACAACATTATAGGACACCCTCCATCGCAACTTTCCCTGCGAGCAACCAAGCAATATACTCACAAATAGGGCTGTGAATCGGTCCAGGATGTTAGAGAATTTCGCTAGGGGTTAGGACATCCGTTTATCGGAAAGACCAGCTCAAGAACGGACACACACACGCGATTTCCGCGTCTGGTACAGCCAAACAGTCAAGGATGATTATCGGAGCGTGGTTATCGTGCAGCGAGGAGGGCTGGACACTGGAGGGTGGGAAGCCAAGTAGAAATACTCGATGCGTTCAGCGAAAGGAGCCAGTTTATCGGAATGGAACGGCAAACCCAACGCACTGATAAACACTATCACACCCCATAAAAGTCACATAAGCACACGATAGTTCGACCGTAGTAAGCGACAGGTGCACAAATGCCTCACGAGGTGAGCGAAACAGTGACTTGCGCGTGTAAACAGCGAAAACAACTTCCACTGCAAGTACCTTGTCCCATCTCTCTTTCTCCTCCCTCAAGCCCCTGCTTCGGTGGCAAAACCGGTGGGCAGAGGCGCAGAGACCGACAAGAGCTAAAAAGCGCGCCTACGACTTTTTCCTCACTCCACAGGTACCAGGTCACATTTTGGGGTCTTGCATCTCACTTCGGCGAGAATTTTATAATGTCCACACCAAGGAGGAGCCATTGCAGCCAGACCCTATGTCCTTAGATGGACGGGGTTAACTCGCTAGTAGGAGATCTTCCAAGCCACGCCTGTACACTTCGTGAGCGCCATATCTATTAGTAGTAAGGAATGCACCAAATTGCCATGAGAACGGATTAACCAGCGTAGGTCACACTCAATCTATCTCCTTTTCCTTTTTTTCTCTTCCACTCATCGGCGGTCTGCAGAATCAGGCCGATTAAGAATGAAATTTGACATATTGACATGAAGGCATCCATCTAAGGTATTGCACATACTTTCAGCGATCGATCTCATGAAAGTTTAACCAAAACTCTGACCTGTGTTTTCGATCAGGAAGGATTACTTAAGTAGGGCTCTAATTTTACTTACATTACGGCATAACCACAAGATATCGCGCACACACACACATCTGCATGCAAAAGAATGCCCAAGCACATAATTTCGGTGCATGCTTTCCAGAAACATCCTATTTTTAAGGTTTTTAGAAATGTATGGCAAAGAATCTATCTTTGTGTGCACTGAAAACCGCAAAGTATTCACTACCACTTCAATGAAACTGAAACTCAATGGGCTCCACCGTCAGCAACAACCGGACATAAATTTGACAGAATAAAAATTATCTTAATATACACCAAATTGTATGCTTAAGATTGCATCTGGCACTTTTATCCAAATTTTAGTAGTCACTGGTCGGCCTGTCAACGCGCGACCTTACGAAAACGTTTATTCCTGTGAAACGTTAATTCCAGCGAAGTAACCAACTACATCTCCATCAATACAAAAACATAAAAAGCATACCGATTTCTCACAGCCGACTTTTGCAACACATGACTGGATATAACACGACTTGTACAAGACTTCCTATAGCATTAATTCTGGGAGGATATGCAATGAAAATGTGTTACGAATCGTACTTTGAACGGTACTGTGCCTGTACCGTTTATTTTAGTCAGTTATTTGCATGGACAAGCAGTATGCACTTGTAACACTTGAGTCTACTCATGCGACACGAATTATCGCATGCTCGAAATTTTCGAAATAAAAACGTTTTTTTTTTCTTCAAATCCACGAAATAATGCTTGCAATAATTTGTTTACGTTTACGTTAGTCGTTCCTTATCAGTTTGTTGTTTTTGTGAATGCGTTCGGACTGGCTTCAGAATAGTTAGTGAGTTTCCGTACATGGATGACATTAGTTGGTAGGGTACGGGAATATTCATCTCTAACTATTTTCCTATATTGTCTACTTATTCGATTTAGATAGCTAGATATACATTAAACGTTATCTTAGCGGCCCGTTGCATGTAACAGCGCCTTTTTCGTTCCCCACCTGGTGTCCAGTCGTCCGAGTTGATCCCCGTCACATTGACCTACGTCTTATGTCAAGTTTTGGATGGGCTTCTTAGTCCACAATCAGTTTCGTAATAGTCACCGACAAGGTCACTGGAAAGCGTCCTTTGTTCTTTCTTTAAGTTGTCAGATGCTGATCAAATTAGTGGCTCCAGACTGTAAACCGTAAGCCCTGTTGTCGAAAACGTCAATGAGGGTGTACTTTGCCCCTTGTGGAAATTTTCACTTCACTGCGTTAGCCTAGTTCCCATATATTTCTTCCTACACTAGTAATGGCACCAAGACAGCCGTTGTGAACCAATTATTTCAAGCTTCGCCTTGCGTAACTGTTAGATTGAAGAGCAGAGTAATAAGTCGTTTTCTGCTGATGGACAACTAAATCAGATGGCGAATGTCAGTTAGCTTCGTAGTTCTTCGTTGGTTTCCTGCCAGTCACCCACCAGGTTGGGAAAAAGGGTCTGCTGTCTCTTCCCAATGCCATCGCCAATGTTGCAGGCATTCATCCTTCTTTTGTTTACTACCATTACTTCGGCTAACCGCTTCATGACAGAAATGGTGAGGCCAGCAGTCGCCTGTTCCTACTAATCCCCTTGCTTTAGGCCTATCATTTAACCATTTGGTCGCGTAAAAGCATTCTGACAGGCACTCTTGATTGACGACAAAATGTGTCTATCTAAATCAAATAAGTAGAAACTCTATAGGAATATTTTTCAGGAGAGGGTACCTATTTCGTGTCCCACGCAGTGGTCACTGATCCGCGCGGACTCGCTCAGCCCCTTTGGGTGGAACACACATATATGTATGTAAGCACCTTTTAGTGGCTCTGGAGAAAAATAGGTTAGGACCTAGATCTGAAGAATCCACAAAGAAAATCAATTTGACCTTTTATCCGCAGGAATACTGCTGTTCCAAGTCCTTTTTGAGGCTATCTATAGCCGAAAGAACGTTAACCAGTGTATGCTTATTTCAGGCAAACTGCTCTACTGCGGTGGATGCAAAGGAAGTTTCAGAAAAAAATATAGGATTGAAACGAAATCGACTATCCTGACCATACCGCCTTCTAGTTAAAGATACACGTGGAGTTCCTCAAACGGACACGGTGGTCTAGTGAAATTTGAAAACAAATTTTGTAAAACAAAGCTACTACACGGCCTACAACCGAAAACAGAACTATGCGCCAAATTAACGCTATCTATTCCGCGAACGGACATACAGTACTCCGAAGCAACACTGGCGGCAGGACTTTTGCCAACATCCAACCGAAAGTCCGCATTCATGACTACCTGTCCGGCATGGTCTCCTTACGGCCAAGTATATTGGTTCATACATGCTGACGATGAATGAAGACCGAGGTGCTATCCTTGGAGCAATTAGACATGACAGTGAGGATATATCAGGCCGCGCAAGGGAAGACCGAACCGATCGCGGTGAATCTGCCACCAGCTTAGTACTCTTCTCTTAAATTCAGAGCCGTCCTTCCATAACGTGGATGTGATCAGTCCAGGAAATTGGTTTGTCAATTCCAGTAAGGTTCTCGAAGTGACTCGTAGATTGCTGGTGTTTGGCCATATTGCAGATGAACAGTTAGGCTTACCATCACGAAGGTATAAATACTTTACGGGAGAGCACCGAAAACCGCTACCGAAATCTCTAGGATGGATGCAAACTGTCTACTGCAGAGATGCGACTGAATGGCAACTAGTGATTCGTCAGACATCTTCGACGTCCGCTAAGAATGTCATCTCTGAGTAGCTGGACTGTTTGGCACATGTTGACAGAACATTCCTGGGCCGCAGCACATTTTTTTAATATACTGCAGATCTTAATTATGCTTAGGAAAAGCAGCACTACTGAGACCCTCGGAAACGCGGTTCATGTTGTATCTCCAGCACGAACGTTGCCGAGGTGAGTGTGGAAAGTAAATCCTCCCAGACAGGTCAGGATTCACAACCCAGTGATAGCTACCCGTTTATGTTAGACAGCGAAACCTTTAAGCGAATGGAAAATCTGCCACAAATTGAGTCGAAACGTGCGCAAAACGGAAATCTAAATGTGAAATTTATAGTGACAACAAAAAGGAGGGCGCAGCATTCGTTCAACATAATCAGAACTTCGGGGATCGAGGTAAGATCAACCAGAATAATATATATAGTTCTCTGTAACGAGAATACAACCGGGCGGATACGAGACATGACCCACGCGCTCTGAGGAAATGCGTTACCTGGAGACATCCGACAAACATTGGGTAAGCCCATTTATTGGGCATGACCGTCAAATAGCAGCATCAAAAGCCTGCACAGAAAGTTGGAAAAAGCCCAAGTAAAATGCAGTCACCTCAAATACCTATTCCGGTGACTCGATCATGGGCAACGCTAATTTTGTGACGAAACTAGGCAAGACGTCAACTCGCCCGACCGCGGTTTTGCCGGCAACGATGCTGAGATGGCCAACAGAAGACATGGGTGGACGTGCTGGATGTGAACTTTTAGCATATATCTGTCCCGCAGTCGGTGGTTTGAGCAGCTGGCACACCAAATAACTAATCCACATTCAGTAGTCGGTCGGTATCCAACAACACTGGGTGACAGTCATTCGAAAGGTGGTTAAATTTTGGCGAGTTGAATTAATAGGGTAAAAATCGTCGAAAACATGAGGATATAAGCGCGAGCTTACAGCACGGGCGTGAACTGAAGTAAAGACGCGACGACAACTCATGCAGGGGAAGCGGCAGCTGGGGTCATGCGTTTTGCGGTGCTTGAATAGTTCCGACAGCGTTGAAAATCGCTCCTTGCAACCTAAAAAGGAGAATGAAGTGGCATAATCCTTATAATAACTATCACCGCGACAAAAATGAATATTAATTAGATAAGCACCGATACTGCCAAAGGCCGTGCAAGTATTATTACCCTTATGAGTAATTTTATTACTGCCATTAAAACTAAATACTACTACTACGATTCCGACTACTACTGCTACTACTGGTACCGAAGAATAAAGTGTCATCCTTAGCATTACTACGATACGGCCGCACCAACCACCTTTAACCTCTTCCGTTTCCGGTCTTCTTGACTGGGTCATGGCACCGAGCCCAAGTTGTGGGGGGGAATAGAGTGCGGTCCCCTTTTGGCGGAGACGTAGAGTTAACTTTGCGCTTTGAAGTGTGACAAATTCAGCAATAGGGACAACACCAGAAATGTTTACCGACCATTTATATAAAATGAACGGTAACTACTACATCAAAGTGCTGTACACAGGAAAGTTGCCAGAAGAAGAAATGTTGCGCAAATAAGTTCAACAGATTGAATAGTGTGCAATAACTTGCGAAGAGTTAAAGGAAATGTTTGCTTCTGTATCGTGAAAGAAAGTCCTGTTTCTTACTGAAGTAAGTTTGGCGCGAACGAGTCATATACTTGAAAGGGTTTGAAATCTGCGACCTACCCTCTTCTTCACAACATATTGGTAGGAGTCCGTGCACGCGAACTAGATGTTTTTTGTAGGCATCTCTACGTAGAAACTTCTGTCGACATTTTGGACAGGCTCTTCGTCTCGGCCGACCCGATGTGGTCTACAAGTAATACACATATACTAGCAAAACCATGAAAAACAGCGTAGGGTTTAAGACCAGCAAATTTTTCACGTAAAATGTCTGAAACACTAAGTTCTAGGAACCGAAGTACTGACGCCAACACTGTGACAATGGGTCACTCGGTAAGGGTTTTTAGACAGGAGCTTTAAAAAAAACACGAGAGAACGTGCAGCACAGAAAAACAGATTTCAATATAGCAAGAATTAACTGGTGGTCAAATACAATTATTGAAGAACAAATAATGCGAAGTGTGGAGATCACAAAAAATCTTAAGTCATCACCGCAACCCTCATTGGATGCAAAAGGCCAAATAATTTGTTCGTGGAACACTGCGTTAATGGCAATTAGGCAGGGGTGACTTTGAAGTGAACTAAACAATAGTAAGGCAGCATGATGCCACACACACACACGCTATCGATTCTCATAAAAAGCATATTTTGGTGGAAAGACAAGGTGAAGAGGACTACCTACAGTATTGGACACGCGTGGCCGAATCGTCTACGCGTGTCACCGCGCATCTGATTCCGCTGTACTCATCGGATCAGACTACATACAGTAATTACGTAAGTGATTTCGTCCACCAGTAGAAGCGGCTACCGAGGTATGCCCGTTGCGTTTAACATATCTTTGAATAGTCAGAGACAATCGTTATAAACGGGACAGGATTACAGCAGAGCGACCAGCTCATGCAGTCGGGGATTTGGTGCGACTTTCAATTTATTAAAGTAACTATCCGCCCTGAGCACCCCATACAGCCCGAGGGAGAATAGTTGTCTTTTACAGACGTACCGGATCAAAGGTTTTAAACATCCTAAAGGAAAAATTGCAGGTTTGTTAAAAGCAAAACGTCAAAGTAGGAATGTACCCTATGCTTAGCCACCGGTAGGTAATCCGATGAACTAGAAGACGCAGACGAGTCCGAACCACCATCGTATTCGTAAAGTGAGGATTCATCATCATTTAGGGTATCTTCTTCGTAGTTCTTACTTCGAGCCCCAAAAACTGTTTTATTCTCCACGAGGTCGAGTTTATTGGTCTCAGGAGCCCGAATGATGACCAGTGGTGTGGAAGCAGCCTCACACTGAATGATGATTGTAGCTTTCTTTTTCTTTGGATTTGGCGGCGTTTCCAGGACCGGAGAAGAGGAGAATGGAGACAGAGGATCGGATCTAGTGGCTTCGTGGAGGCTCAGATTTGATGAACCATTCGATGACATAAACGGTGTCAAAACAGAGCGATGTTCTATAGGCTGCGGACATTGGGCAGTTTTTGTAAGGATTGAGTCAATGCTTTCAGTTAAAACTTCCAGCGGAGTTACTGAGGCAGTCGTTGCCTGCATCCCACACATTAAAACTCAGAAGTCAGCAATTTCTTAAAAATTCCTTGAAAGAAGAAAGCAATGTGATTTACTCTAATGGACGTCTAAAGTATGGGAACGGAAAATAAGTTAGGTGCAGAGACAAAGGATACACTTTAAGATGTTTCCATAAAACTGCAATGACTTAAAGACAGCAAAGCAAAAAATGACGTGTATTTCTTAAAATCGAGTTTGAGATTTGTTATAATGCATTCATTTTATGCTGCAGGCAGGGAATTATGCTCAGTAAAAATTTCATGTGGAATACAAATTCAACTACTTGTTGGCAATAATTACAGCTCTCTTCACTTAGGCAACATTTATTTTCTGATCCGCAGGACAAAGTATCGTTATAATTGAACGGGAAATAACTTCATACTAAACATAACGTTTTAAGACGCTCATACAAAGTCGAATTTTGAGTCAAGAGGCACATGTGATGGTGCCTTTTGAAAACAGACGATATAAGACAACAGCCAGGTTACTATAGGCGGTTAGCTATGAAAAAACCGTCATAAAAAAACGCAAGAACTTATTTACATTCTTAACTGTCAACCACTTTTGGTCAATCTGATAGCCAGTATGATTCAGAAAAACCGATCTGGTCAATACAAATCCAAGAGGGAAAATAAAATAATTTAAACGTAACGATAAAAGGTGCAGGAGTAGTCGTTTCTCGGTTGGTTAAGGTCTCAAGGCAGCATCGAAACTCATTCGGATTATATAATGCCCAAGCTTGTCCAGTGCAACTACTCCCACCCTACTGTTAAGGAGTTGGTGGAGCTAGATAAAGAAGGAATTAATTTAAGCTGACGAACTTTGCAACTCAATTATTCCAAGACCTGTTAAATCCGACTGTGACCAGAGGGGAGGCCAAAAAGGAGAATGAAGCGTGATCTGTCCCTGGTTAGCAGCAACGCCCGTCGTATTCTCTACTAATACTCCAGTCAAGAATTCTACTGGAGAATGGATAGATTGCCTCTTTTAGTCATATCGCTTCCCACGAGTGGACCAATCATCCATTGGTATTTGAGGACCTAAAGTCATACAGAATACACGGTCGTACTGCGGATCATATCAAGCGCATCGTCAAAGAATCCAGTCAATACCATTTTCTGCTTTAGATTTAGAAAACATATTTGTTACGTCAAGAGACTGACGCAATTTAACCTATCTGAACTCATCTGCACATCTTATTCAAATTCATAGTTTGGTCGTAGGGCCATATCTATTATTGATTTGCCTTGGGTTTGGATTTTCGTATCCAGCCATGACTATTAACGTAGATTTTGGCATCTCGGCGCGGTAACACGCAGGAGAAAGCAAAAGCTTGTAGCAAAAGTTATAAGCTTCAGAGTCTGGTAAGTAGTGTTGCCGGAAATCAGAAAGAAGTCTGGTGCTGGAAAAGGACACATCGAGCACCCCGCAAGATGTCGATGTTCGATGATATCGTTGACAGGCAGTGGCTCTAAACAACCTTTACATAGGTTAGTTTGTCAAAACTGCCCAGTATTAAAGTTCTGACTAGCAAAATGGTTAGAGGCAACCATAAACAACGAATCAAGCGGTTTCAAGAGCCAGTCTCGGCTAAATACCAAAGCGAATACAAAAAATCTGCAAATAGTACCATACTTGGAAATAAGAAGTCTGTGGCACGTTTGTTAGCAAACGAGGTCGATCGCTCACTGAAATTGAAGAAGGTTGGTCGACACAGGCACAAAACTATGGCAATGAATTACCTTCAACAATAAAATATGAACACCTGTCACCTATAAGCCATAAAAATCTAAAACTAACGCTCCCAGAAAAGCTAGGTCGTTTGAGTAAACTGCTCCATAAGGTAAAGCAGCAAATATTCTAAATGGACATATTCATCAAATGAGTACAAGGTGAATGAACGCACCAGAAGAATGAAGGAACTTGCATTATTGGAACCTTTTGTCAGCACAGTTCACAATATGGGTCCGCAAAATAAGCATCCGTACACTGTGCTCGTCACCTCGAGGCCAGGCGACACACAATGACGCCCTATATGGCAGGGCTTGTATGAGTACCCGCTCTTACAAGCGTGCATTAGCATGAATTAGAACTCAAAAGCAATATAAACACACGAATATGCAATATACGCTATTTGAACTCTAATAATAGAGTAAATAGTAAATATTGTTGCTGTTGTTCAGCCAAATTGCGGACAGCCGATAAACTGAGAATGCAGGGTGCACAGCAAGCAAACAAATTAGTTATAAAAAAATTTTTGAAAAACAAAAACGATGATATTTTGATTGGTTAGGAAATCCTGCTTTTAAAGTAAGCTCTTTGCATCAGAATTGGTAGATTTCATACGCTGAAATGGGCTGGGAAGGGGATTTAGTCTAAATGTTATGAAATTCATGGCTCCCGATGGGGCCTCGTAGCTGAGGTTCCTTTTTAAGTTCAGGGTATTTGAGGGAACTTTGCTTCCGATTTTGAACTCCCTATTTGTTACATAAAAACCGTTAGAGTTAGAAGCAATAAAAGCAGTTAGAGTCAAGCAAATGGAGGCATATTTGCGCATTACACTAGTATTTTACAGGTTACGTAGTCACCCGGTCTTCGTGGTGCTGCAACATATGTATGTCAAGCCGATGTTTGAATACCTCCACAGATTGAGGCATAACAATCACCTCAGGTAGGTTATTCCACTGTTCGAAGATATGTTTGGAGGAAAAAATACTTCCTCGCATCCAAGCTTCCATGGGGCACACGTAGATTAATTGGGTGACCTCGGAGGTTAGTCATAGTTGCCAGTTGGGAAAAGTCATCACCAAGGAGGGGTTAATCCAAGCCTCAGCAGAAACCGAAACCGTCGTAACTACCGATCAAGCACGAAAGACCATAAAAACTTAACTCCTTATTCTATTGGCTCTTTTCGATCTACAATGTATAATTTACGCATACCCATTGGTCTATTCTATGTAAACCTATCAAATCGTCTGGAGAACACGACATAAATACCGAGGAGAATTGAGGCTCATCACTTTGGACCGGAGACCGCTCCCTGACACTTCCTCCAGCCATCGCCATTCCTTCTCCTACGGACCTCCCAAAGATCACCCCAGTAAGCCATTCCCCACCAAAGGATCCTCGCAGGACCAAGCCCCCAATAGAATACCAACTCCAAGTTTCAAATAATCCCTAAACTCTTCACCTTGTCAACTATCTTGTTCTTACTTGGGCGTCATTAATTCGGATTCGTTGCGTATCTAATACGGGCCCATTACATTTTTGGTGGCAGCTGTGGGATTATAAATGACCGATGATTTGTTAACTATGCTAGTCCAGGCGATGGAGCGAGTTTTAAGCTCTAGAGGCCGTCCACCTAAGCCGGATAAGCTGATGGTGTATGACGACTATAACTTGCGGGAGGACCGCATGAAAGTTTACCTGGAGGCCGTAGACGAAGGTGCCCGCCCAGCCGCCATCCTGTGACGGTTAGACAACGAAGTGTACATGGTGGCCAGGGCTGCCAATCTTACAGCGTCGCTCACCCCCGCGACCATCTTCGAGCGACTGTGGCGCAAATTCGGACGGTCGTCCATGCCCTGGGTTGCCCGTGCCGCCCTCAAAAGCCGCCGAAAACACGCGAATGAGTCTGTCGTAGACTTCCAGCGATATGTTCGAGTCCTGGCCCGTCAAGCCTACCCAAACTAGTCCTTAACTGAGCTCGAGGCCAGGATTTTGGAGAACTCCAAGAAATCGGGCGCCGATTCCTCCGCAACCCCACCAGCAGCATCAAGTTTGCCCTCGATATTGCTCGGCGAGAGGAGGCCATTTATACGGCCTGTCCCTTTGTCCAAGTCTCCTACCCATCACTCTTTGGGTGTTATCAAGCTCCTGCCGCCATACAGGACTCTCCAGTCGAGGTCTTCGCCATGGGACAGCGACAGAGCCGTGACATCGGCACACAAACGGCTCAATGGCAGTGGGGCCCTCCACAGCCCACTCCTCCTTGGCGTAGCTCTCCATAACCCCAAACTCCTTAGCGTGGCCCTCCACAGCCAAGCTCTCCTTGGCGAGGCTCTCCACAGTCTCCGCGACGCGGGAACTGGAGGCAACAACGTGGTCGTCAGACCCGCCCTCCACCTTCCCAAGGTGTTCATGTGGTCACCTCAGGTGAGGGAGAAGTGCTTCGTAAGTGCATATTTATATCTGATATGCTTATTGCAAACGTAGATTACATGCCACACTACCCTGCTATAGATGCAACCGTATGAAATACTTAAGTTGCCTTGCTTAGTTGATTCAGGAGCCGGCTGCTCCATCATTAGACAGAACATTTTCCTTCAACTTCAGGCTTGAGTGAAGTATTGCACAAAACCTAAGGTCAGCCTGAAGATGGCAAACTGAGCCACTTTGCGACATAAAGGCATGATAGAGCTTAATTTGGAAATAGGTCACGTTATTTTTAGTCATAAGTTTGTTGTCTGTCCTGACATTGACTGGGACTGTATATTAGGTGCTTACTTTCTTCATGCATTTAAATGCTCCTTAGATTTTAACGCTAACACTCTATGTCGGTGGTACTGAGGCGCATTTCAGGACCGAGGTACCGGATAGTCAACATGTAGTTAATGCATGTAAGTGAGAAGAGGTTAATAATTAAATGCCCCCTACTCTTGACAAGGATAGCTCGTCTAAGTTATGTAGTTCGATAGAGGAGTTTAAAGATATCTTCGATTGGGACGGCCGTTCACTCGGACGTACTAATGTGACTCAGCATGAGATCAATACAGGTGTGACTCGGCCCACGAAGATTCCTCCTCGGCGATTACCCATGTTCTACCAGACACAGTTAAAGGCAATGATCGATGATATGTTAGACCGGAAAATTATCAGGCCGTCTAATTCACCTTGGTCGTCTCCGGTCCTTGTTTTTTATAAAGAAGGATGGCACTTTGCGGTTATGCGTTGACTATCGCAAATTAAATGCAGTGAAAACTAAGGATTCTTTCCCTCTGCCCAGAATTGATGCAACCCTAGATGCCCTTTCGGGTAATCAGTTATTCTCTACTCTATATCTAGCGGCCGGTTACTGGCAAGTAGAAGTGCGACCCATTGACAGAGAGAAGACTGCTTTCGCAGTCCCCTCGGGTCTTTACGAGTTTGAGACAATGCCTTTTGGTCTAGCTAATGCTCCAAGTACTTTTCAACGGCTAATGAATCAAGTCCTTGCTCAACTCTTTCCCAAGTCATGCCTAGTTTATATGGATGACATAATTGTTCTTGGTTAGGGTTTTGACAGTCATATTAGCAATTTCTGAGCGGTGTTTACCAGTTTCCGACAGGCTGGTCTCACCCTTAAGCCCTGTAAATGTGTTTTTATTAGACCTCGTTTCAAGTTTTTAGGGCATAAAGTCTCGGCCTCTGGCATAGAAACGGACGAGAATAAAGTTAGGCAAATCCGTGAGTGGCCCACCCCCTGGACGTTACTGAAGTCCGCAGTTTTCTAGGACTGAGTTCTTACTATAGAAGATTTATCAAAGACAATGCTCACATATCTGGTCCACTTCACAAACTGACCCAGAAAGAAGTACAATTTAAGTGGACTGTTGGTTGTACTAGTAGCTTCCAGACGTTGAAGGATAAGTTGTGCACCACTCCGATTTTAGTTTTTCCTGACATAAGCAATGACGCCAGGAAATTTATTCTAGATACCGATGCTAGTGACACTGTCATAGGCGCCGTACTCACCAAGCAACAACCAGATGGTACAGAAAGCGTCATTAAGTATCTAAGCCGATCCCTGACAAAGGCAGAACGCCTTTACTGTGTGACCAGAAGGGAGATGCTCGCACTCACCCACTTCGTGGAGGAATGCCGGCCATACCTCCAATACCGACCTTTCAACGTGCGCACGGATCATAGCTCTCTGACCTGGTTGCAGAACTTTAAAAACGCTGAAGGACAGGTCGCTAGGTGGCAAGAGAGACCAGCCGAGTATGAGTTCGAGTGCATATACCGTCCGGGACGTCAGCACAATAATGCTGATGCTCTCTCTCTCGGAAGCCCTACCGTCCCCACGGCGAATGTCCATCATGTACAGACATAAGTACCGTGTCACTACAAGACGACCAAAGCCGTCTTTGGGTGCAAGCTCAGCAAGGGGATCCTCATATTGGCCCGATATATCATAGGAAGTTAAGTGGTTCTCGACCACTTAGTGCAGTTGAACTGAGAGGCCATAGCTATGAGACGCGTTGCTTGCACACGGTGTGGGACAAAATCTTTATGGATAATGACGTTTTGTTCTATCCGGATGGTGAACAATACCCGCGAAGTATTCTTCTACCCTTATCCATGGTAGATGATGTTCTTAATAGAATCCACACACAATTGGGGCACGTGGGCATTTATAAGACCGAGTGGGCCCTGAGGCGCCGATAATACTACAGCTTCCAGGAATTCTGGGTGCCTGCACGGTTGAATGTGTCTTCCGCCTCGATGGAGTGCACGACATCTGCGCCAGATCCCAGGTCTTACGTTGAGGACGAAAGTGTCGTATCTGCAGCCTGCACCCGGTGACTTCTTCAGCAGACAGCGAGCAACTGTCCACGGATGCACTCTCGCTAGGACAGAATTCTGGTTCCTTGAAAAGACCGAGAGACTGTAAACACACTGCACTTGTGCCAGTCATTCCCCACTTTGAACGGCTATCATCGCACAGGCAGCACTTTTAATTCAGTATAATTCAGTATATATAAGGGAGATAGGCAGAGCCTTTGAAAACCCTATTTACAGATAGACGCTAGCAAAACAAGCAAATGTTACATGGCGATAGGCGTTTTAGTATATCAATCATTGCTGTCGACTAATTATATGTTCATAAAGTAAAAATGCATCAAGTCTTCTTTTAAACATTTCAACGCTTTCAGCCTGAACATTTGAGGCTGGCAGTTTGTTCCATTCGTCAATCACCCATTGGGAAAAGAAGTTGGCCCGCACTTCAAGTTTGGCGTGATTTCTTTTCAGTTTGTATTGGTGACCTCGGAGACTTGTCATGTTTGCCAATTCAAAAAAGTTGGCCATCTGAAGAGCACAGTCGACTCCTCTGACCAGTTTGAAGACTAAGATCATATCCCCTCTATATTGCCTACAAGAGAGAGGAAAAATTTTAAGTCTTTCTAGGCGGCCCGCATAGGGTAGGCATTCCAATCCGCTGACTAGTTTCGTTGCCCTTCTTTGAACTTTCTCCAGCAGAGCGTAGTCATGTTTCATCCAAGGACGCCACGCCTGAACGCAATATTCCAACACCGGCCGGATAAATGTTCAAAACACGCGCCCAAAAAGCTCTCCGTCAAAATTAACGAAGGACCTCCTGATTGCGCCTGAGATATATCTCCTGATTTTTTTTTTCTAATTTTGAGGGTTACTGGCATAGCCCTTGTTGACCCTATTTATTTGCAATCGAATTACAAATGCATAGTTTATACAGACAACATAAAAAACAGTTAAACATTCTACATCAAACGTGGTACGATGCACATAAATTTGAAATCATGCAGTAAAAGCTAATGGTTGGCTGAAGATAGTTCTGCAGGGAGAGTCGTCGATTATCAAAAATTAAGCAGTCTTAACTGTCGTTTGAACATATCCACGGTATTTGACGTCATTATTTCGCTTTGAAGTGAGTTCCATGGTCCAGTCACTCGCTGACTGAACGAAACTTTCATTGATCTAGGCGTATACATTCGCGTTTTGACCTTATATGGATGACCGCGCAGGTGAGTCATGTTTGTAAACTCAAATAAATCTTCGGATTTCAGTGAAAGACATGTCCGTGGATACTTCGGAATGTCCATAGCAGGTCACATCTCATTTGTCTATAGGATAAAGGAAACATGTTAAGCTTGATAAGTCTTTCTGGATATGACAGGGTCCGTAAGACCGTCCACTAATTTTGTTGTTCATTTTTGTACCTGCTCGATAGGATCACTGTCTTTCTTCATCCAAGGCATCCATGTTGGCATTCTGTATTCCAAATGCGGTCGAACGAAAGTACTGAAGATCCGTGAAAAAAGTTCAAGAGAAAAGACTATGAAAGCGCGCCTGATCCAGTGCATGATGCTCGTCGCCTTTTGGATGGTTCGTTAGGAGTTTTCGGAGGGTATTAGGTTGAGAGCTTTCCAGAAAGCTAGATCTTTGTGCTTATCTACTTCTTTTAATGGAATTCCGTCCGGGTAGTACTGGTGTTTGGGGAAACGTCTTATTCCAGATTCCAAGCGTAAGATCACAAATTTGGGTATATTAAATGTTAGAAGCCATTGGCTGGACCAGACAGTCAATTTGTCAAGGTTTTCTTGTAGTTTCTGCGTATCGTAAGCAGAGCTGGTGGTTTTCCAGATTTTTATATCATCTGCACAGTTAAGATTATCAGTGCAGTCGTTTATAAAAATGAGGAGCAGAAGAGGATCTAAGACTGAATAAAGTAACTTTTGGGAAATCACTAATAATTATATAGCTTCAGGAGTTTTTTCCCTGCTAGCCCGATCCTCTGCGTATTTATAAATAAATAACAAATAAACTGTACATTTAAGGTCCAGAGCGCCCCATCATTACAAAAATTTAGCACCGTGATATAAACAAAGACAAAATGGATAATTGCTGCTCTGTGTGCACAACCATATCAACAGCAGAAATGAGTGGGATGATAGGCACATCCGATCAACAACGATAGTCAACAACAAAAGGGACAAGTGCGATGTTACAAGGAGACTGTGAAAACTTATTTGAAGCAAATTCAGATCAATCAGGCAAACTGAAACGAGCCCAACCAGAACGAACGAACCTGGAGATGGACAGTGCAGACAGGAGCAGTGAAGTACGAATCCAACCATATAGCCATCGCCATAACCAAAATAAATGCTCAAAAAATCCCAACTGCCTCCGAACAGCAACGCCAACACTCAACCGCCCCGACATGGCCCGGGTGTCAGTGAATATTCCGGGCACAAATAGGTCTTATTGGAAACCTTCTGACCAACTGCAGCATGCAGATAACACAAACTTATGCCTCCCTGTCCACATCTGCCTCACCCTGCATGTCGATAAGCCACCAAAATGGTGCTTCTGATCCCCTATCACCATCCTTCAAAAGCATCCCCGCATCAGCATCTGCTGCGATGGCCTTTACCCCACAACCAATGAAGGCAATTATGACGCACCGATAAACGTCAACCTTACCACCAACATTGCTGACGTAGACTTGGTCCCAATCTGTCCAGAATTCAAACCACCTTCCCTTCATGCATCGGCCTGATCGGTAACGTGCGAATTCATTGCGTGAAGACTGAGGAACCAGTGCCTGGGGTCCCTAAATACAGTCACAAAGCCCGACTCTACTGCCCACACTGCCCCCGCACATTAAAACACCGCATTGGTATACTCGGTTAAAAGCTCCTCAAAGATATCGGAGCTCATGGCAATGTTGAGTGCACCGATACTCCACTCACAACCCCGCTACTGCCACCATTACCATCACCACCACCACCACCTCCACCAAGACTACTGCAGACAAAACAATCCAGCCTCTCCCGACCTTTTCTGTCCACATTCCGACCGCAACTTTACCTCACACATTGCCCTCGTTAGTCGATTGTGAATCCATCGGACGAATATCGGCGAACCAGTGCCTGGGCCCCCTATATAGAGTCATCGCGCCCACCTCCACTTCTTCTACTACTCCCATATATTTACACACTTTATTGGTCTCCTTAGATGCATGCTATTCCACGATAACCTACTGTAAACCCCCGTAGGCAAAGAACACCACCTCCAAGACACATACACACCACCCCCAAAATAATTGCACAAGGCCCTCTATCCAAGCTGATGCACTTGAGACTATCATGATTTACTAAAAGCCGTGGCTTTGGGACTCTTTAAAGTAGATAATACCGTCATGTGGGGGTGTGTTAGTGGATGGTTGATCGGTGGAGTGAGAGTCAGATGGCGATGGGTCCGTCTTCCCCCTTGTTTTGGTAACTCTGGTGTGAGTATCAAGGATGCCAGGTCGTGTTGTGGCGACCGCAGATGGGTTCGCCAAAACTAACAGCCTCTACGCCCACTCGCGCATGAGGCAAATAACTGGTTCTGGTGGTGGCCTGATGCTGGGATGGAGAAAAGTGTTCGCTTCAGCGTATTTTTCTCACTATAAACAATCTGAATCGCCTGAAGCTATCATACTGCAGTAAAAGCCGTGGCTTGGATGACATGTAGACTTGAAATCTGGAAGGTTAATTAAGTTCTTTTAGGTTTCCAGTAAAGATCCGCTCGAAATATAAGCTGACAATAGATTAATTTTTTACCTGAGAAGGTCCGATAGCTGCTTTATAATCGAGGTAGGGATACCGTTCATTCCACCTATGGGTGAGTCTTCAGAAAACTTATGGGATTTCGAAATAGGTCTGAAGAGATAACAGTTGAATTGAGAGCTTTATCTGAAAGCGGATGGCAGGAATGAATTGGTGCGGACAAAGTAGTAGGGTGTTATTTCAAAACGTGCAATGAAAAATTCGGTCTTTTCTGTGCCGTCGAGAAGGAAGATTTTAGCATTATATAGAAAAGGGAGAATTTCGTAAGCACTCTTAGAGGAGAACCGGTGACGCAAGATTTTAGCGATGGATTTGGCAAACCATTCTCTCTGCCGGTCGCGCTCTTGACTGATATTTGAAACCAGTTTGAACATTTTAATAGATAAATAAATAAATTTTTATTTTAGCCAACCTGTGTGCTTCTGATGTGTACGGAAAATGTCCTAGTGAAGAAAACACGCAGCTGTCTTCCCATCTATTTATTGAGGAACAAGTAGTCCGAAGGGTTAGACTTGTGGTATCTACGATGTAAAAATTCTAAGATAGTTTTAGAAATATCTGACATGATGTCAAGACAAGATATTGCATCATTACAGGAGAGAAAGCTGTGTCAGTCGAATGATGCAAGATAGTTATTTATTAAATAGTTGTTTACGAAATTGTGATTAAGGTAGGTCTGCACTCCACCGGTCTTGTTTGAAAAGGTCAGCGGTAGACAACAGTGAATTAATACATGTTCACTTTCAAAAGGTTCCTTTTTAACTCAAAGAAAAGAGCGGCAATATATAGTTGCTCTTGTTTGAGAGCGCGCAAGCTGAGATCACTTAGAAAAATTGATTATAACTTGGAGAGACTGAAATCTAGGCGCACCGATATGCGAAAAAGAATCAAGTTCAGGAAAGTTAAAATCATCAGCGATTATTCTAACGTCAAAGGCAGATTTCGAAATAATTTTAAAGATTACACAACACTTGCAATCATCACTGGTTGAGGAGATTGTGGATCTGTAGATACAGCCAAGAGTAGTCTTCCTTTGTGGCGAGAGAAAAATAAATGCGAAGAAGACATTTTAAAGGAATAAAGGTGCATCAAAATCGTCGGAAAAATGCTTTAAGTAAGATAAAGCGAAAAGAAGGTTTTGACTATCGAAATAAAAGTCATCTATAAAAAGAGAATGCGTCCAGAATTCATATATGCATATACTATCAGGTGTAATTTCGAGTTCAATAGCTCTGAGTTGGGCCGTCTTTTTATAACAGACCTGACCTTTCATAATATAATATTTAACGTGTTGCGGGCAGCGTGGCTATTGTCACTACCACTTCAAAAAGTGCCCGTGGATAAGTAGTTTGTAAGTTATTGTTATTTGAGGATAAACTACCATTTGATCCAGAACTACTTGCATAGGGAGAATCAGCAACAAAAGGGCGAAAGGGAATTCTAAAAGATGCAGGGACAGAGTTTACAGATATTGGAATCGCAAGAGAGTAAAAAACCGGGAAATGCTTAGTGGTTTTTAACTAGGAAAGGAGGAGTCTGGCGGGAAGATAAAAGTCAGTGGGGGAGGTCAAGCATGACAGAGAGAGAGAGAGAGAGAGAGAGAAGAATACGCTTTATTTTGAAGTATCATTCCAAATTTTCAGCAAAAATATAAATGGCTTCATTCACTAAGATAATAGGATAAGTAAACATAATATGCGAGAATCAAAGAGTCAAAAATGGACATCTAGCGGGGAGACAGTTCTAGTCTGAGCTTTTTTATTTCAGTCTCTTCATACGTAAGGTAGCGTGCTAGAAATGGCAAAACGGAGCGCTGGTATGCCGTTGTACGGCAGGCTATATGGCGAAAGCCTCGGCGCATCGGACGGGAAGACTTCACAGAAATCAGCTCAGAGTGGAGGGGATGGGTTTTATCATCAAGGATTCGCCCAGCGAATTGTTTGACTGTCGTTAAGTGCCGTTTTACTATCAAATCCACTAAAACAGTATAAGAAATACCATCAGCAGAAGAGAGCATTCGGAGAATACGTTTTAAAATCAAAAAAATCCTTGTTAAGCAAGGCTGGAAAAATCACGGGAAAACAATAAAGGATGAGGGGAAGAACACATGCCTCTATAAATCGCCAGATAAGGGCGTAAGGTGTGTGATAGGAACGTAAACGGCGAATATAATATAGAAGTTTACGAATTTTTGTAAAAATAGCATCGATATATTGGGAGAATGAAAGATTCGATGTCAGAGTAACGCCAAGGTACCGAAAAGAGGATACCTCGTTGGGAAGGACGGATGAGAATTGAGAACTAGGGGATGGTCGCAGGTTAAAAACACATTGGGCAGACTTCTCATGGTTCAGTTGAAGGCCATTATCTGACGACCAGGCTGCAACATGGTCAAGGCCATCCTTCAGATACTGGAGATGTGTCTGATTTTTAAGAGGTTGACCAACAACCATGTCGTCGGCATATTTGATGTACAGACAGTCATTTGGTGACCTCAAATCATCAGTGTGAAGGGAGAAGAGGTGAGGGGATAAGGTGGCACCTTGAAGAACACCGCAGTTGTTTGGAAGGACAGTAGCCTTCGGCTTGCCGGATTGTACGAATTGAGTGCTGGAAGTAAAATAATCTTCAAGCCAAGAGACAACCCAGCCGGGAGAGCCAGACGCGGATGTTTTATTAAGAAGTAAAAAGGGAAGCCAGCTCTAGTATGGAGGTTACAAAGGTAAGGGTAATTCACATCAGAACTATTGGCCATATGTGATGGGGAGCTTGAACTAGGCTAGAGAGTAAGAGACGAAGGACAATTTTCGTAAGGACTATTCACAAGATAAATAAAATGGCATTCTTTGGTACCCGGTGTGCGGAAAAAAATATTCGTTTGGACCTACAGGGTTTACAGACAAGTTTGCTTGTAAAAGGTTAGTTAATCCAAGAGAACGCGATATATCATTAACTGGGACTAAATGACGTTTCCTTTGGGTGAGTTTTTCAATCAAGTTTGTTCTGATGACACGCATCAGGTGATTTAAATGCAAAATGAGGAAGACGCCTGTGATGTGGGGAAGCAGTCGGTCTAGCTGATATAGGCAGATTTGCAGAACTTCTAACGGAGCTACTCCTGGAATTAGAAAAGAAAACCGGGGATGTTGCTAGGGTAGATAGATATATGTTTTATTTGAGTACCTGGAAGGGCACTGTCATCGGATAAAATCAATTAAAACGAGTGCGAAATCATATACAGTTAAGTTTAAATAGTAGGTCAGTTATTGGCGATGACAATTGACGCAAATCAGTGTGGTCGAAAATTAGATTAAAGACCAGACAGGGAAAAAACTCTTTGGACATTGTTATGGAAGAGGCATATCTTAAATGGGATTTGTGGGATTTTAAGGAGAAAAAACTATCGCTCCTGTGTGAAAAATATACGCATTATGTAGAACCGACATGCTGATGAGTGCGTATGAGGGTTCAAAACGCTCCTCATCGTGGGAGACATCATGTAACGGCAGAGGCTACTTTTCAGCGCCGCAGGTGTGATCCCAATGCGTATCGACTGGCTATAAGTGTAACCGTCAAGGATGCTAGACAGGGGAAAAACCGCAGGCATCATCCGCACGCTTCGGATTGAACGAGGAAAAGGACCATAGAGATCGTGATGATCGTGGTAGAATTACCAGAGGAGCGACCAAGATACTCATTGATGATTTCTCAGACCACCAACAGAGGAGCCCAAAACGATAGTCAAAAAGTCCGAGAAGGGTCGACACCGTGACACTGCTCCGCGAGGGGCATATGATACAGCATGGTAGGTTGCTTCTGAGCGTAGTACGAAAGGATAATGGGAGATCCGATAATTGAGTAAGAAGAGCTCAACATAATGCACTCAGGGGTGCTTTTTTGCATGAGAATCAATGATGAATCTGAGGCCTGCACAGCTCAGTATTCAGATTGTAAATCTGACGATGGTTATCTGCATTCGAAACAGAGTTGCTTTAAAACGAGCGCGCAATATGACACAGTTGTTTGGCGAACATTTTACGGAGGCATTGGTTATGAAGACATCATAATTTGTGGGGAAAACGATGCATGGAAGACATAATTTGGAGATGTTTTAAATTCCTGACGGTCATTTCTCGGGGGCATGGAGAAAGCTGCTCGGGAAGGAAGACGAAAATAAAAGGTTAATTGAACCAGTGTACGGATGCATGTGCAGTCTTCGCTCAAAAGTATACAGGTTATTTAATAACCTGTTATCGATTAGCAGGTTATTCCAAAGAAAGCAATACCTGGAAGCAAAGAACAGAGATCGTTTCAATGTGGAGGATATAGGAGGTGGTATAATCAGTGAAGAATAACGTAGGTTGTACGGACTACTAACGGGGTAAGGGCTGGAATTCGGGGAATATTTGAACTATTATTAAGGCGATAAAGGAGGCAGAACCAGCTTCCAGTCTCCGAAACCATAAATAGTTTAGGTTAGTTAGCTGCCACCTGATCGTGTAGGAGGTAGTTGAAGGTGTCAGAGGTAAGGGCTTCCGAGTAAAATGTCTATGGACCTTGTCAATTTTTGAACGGCTAGACTCGGTCATTAAACCAAACAATAGGCAGCAATGTTCCACAATGGGTAGGACAAACATTCGATAAAGTCTTAATTTAATTTCAGGAAGATATAAGTTTAAAAAAATAAAAATAAAGCAACAAATCTGGTGGCCTTTGCAGTGATTCTATCGGCATGAGGCGACAGATCTAAATAATAAGTGTTGCTTAAACCTAAGTCCTTGATGATGGAACATTAAGTCATAGAGGTGCCTTCAAAAATAACTGGTTGTTGTAGTCTGTCAAGCCCGAAGCACAGGCGAGAATTCCATTTACCACGTTGAGCTCCACGTGGAAAGAGCAAGAAAGTCTGCATGGATTTCTTCTAAGCATCGTTGGCCTGAAGACTTAGAGAAGGAATATACGCATGTAAGATCGTCCGCATAAATAAAAGACTGAAAGCGTTTAACTGTTGATGAAATATCATTAATTAAAAGCAAAAACAAAAGAGGAACAAGCACGCTGCCTTGAAGGACACCGCTTACAATAGGGGTCTCAGATGATAATGAGGGCCCCACTAAGATATTTTGTTTACAATTAGTTAGATAGGACTTAATGAAATCGGTAAGGGGACAACGAAGTCCTAAAGCTTCTAACTTAACTATAAGTCACCTATGGGGCACTTTATCAAGGGCCTTGCATAGATCAAAATAGATAACGACCACAGAAAGATGATCATTACGAAGAGATGTTAAAAGATCTAAAAAAGACAGGTGACAGGTTTCACAAGAGCGATCGGATAGGAAGCCATGCTAGGAGGAGCTAAGAAGTTGATTGGTTAAGCAAAAATCTCTAATTTATACGATACTTAGTGTTTTTAAAGACCTTAGCAGGAGAAGGTGTTTTATGAACACCGCGATACTTGTGAACATCCGAGCGTAAGCCAGATTTAAATACAGGAATGATAATAGAGGTTTTCCAATAATCAGGAAAGTAACAATTCTCGACTGTGGCGCGTTGTTTGAATTTGGTTTCGAATTTCAAGTACCTCGAGCCTACGAGTTTTTAGTATCTACCTCAGTGTAGAAGATACATGCAAAACTCAAGTTCCTTAAGTTTATTGTCACAAAAAATAGGTCCACGACCTAGTTTTGAATCTGCACCACAAAATTGCTTGGGACCGTCTATCGGCGCCTCTACCCACTCGGCCATATTGGCAGGGGATCTTGTTAAGCAAGTTAATGGACAAGCAGAAAACAATTTTAACTATCGTTATTCTGCTATTTGTTCACCTCCGGCTAAACGGGGTAAAAGTTCAGTAAGCTTAACTAATGTAGCTTACGAAGACGAAACATGTATGGGGTGTTTCAGTCTCCAGCAGAAATTCTCAAGGATGGAGCAGGAAATAAGCAATCTAAGACAAGAAATAGATAACGTAAAAATCTATATCTTGCCCAACTGCTAAAAAAGCTCCTGTTCGTTATAAACCTACTACAAAGCAAAATTCGTATTCATATATAGCTTCTTCAAGCTTACATAAAAGTCACATGAAACATATCGCGATTGCTGGACCCGTTAAACCAGAGGAATTTTCGCTACTTCCTGAAAAGGGAGCCCCATCTAGTCCTTGCGCCACTACACCAGTACTTAGTTCGGGTAGCATCAGCACTAATCTGGCTTTACCGCCCACCGCTACATCACTGGTAGACGTTGCACCAACATGCGATGTTGAAGAGGTTGGCGAGTTTGTAAAGCCAAAGAAGAAAAGGTCTAAGAAGAACAAGTCATGCAGAGATTTGGCTCCAGCCTGCCGAACATCCGGTTCATCTGAACCTATCAGGCAAAGTGAACTGGTTACCAGTACTCACTCAGCTGAAAGATCTGAGTTAAACGGGCCCTCGATTGAGTTGAAAACAGAATGTAGTCATTAAAGGTGTCCCGGAGTCAGCTTCAATTATTCCAAAGGAGCGAGTTAAACATGACTTGGAACTCCTTCAATTGTATGCAAAAACGCTGCTAACGGACGGTGATTCCATTAACATTCTCAAGACATATAGAATAGGAAAGGCTCTGTCTACACCCGATTCAAATCCTCGACCAAGACCTCTTAAAATCATGTTGGAAAACGAAGCACAGGCACAGCTCCTGCTACAGAGAAAATCAACCCTGCGGGGTCCGACTTCTGAAGTGTTTTTTTCAACCGGAATATGGGCTGAAAGAGCGAATGAAAATGTGAGAGCTAATAATAGAACTGGAAACACGAAAGACCAATGGTGAGGCAAATCTCAAAATAAGGGATGGACAAATAGTTCAAGTGAAAAGTGCATTTCTTTGGCCGAAGGCAGTCACCCTGACAGCCTAACTGTCCCGTTTCAGAAATCAAAAATGTGCCCGCTTAAACTAATCGTCCTCAATGCCAGATCTCTGCTTAATAAGATGCCTTTGTTCCAGACTCTGGGTTTCTTTCACTGCCAAGACATTGTAATAGTTACAGAGACATGGGCAACACCCTGTGTATCCGACTCCGAACTCTCTATTCTAGGCTACGCTTACATTCGGAATGATCGACACGAGGGCCGTGGCGGAGGAAGCTGTATCTATGTTAGGCAACCACTTACATTTTTTCCATTGGACTATCGCCCATTTACCGCGGTAGAGGAGGGCTGTTGGCTCCGAGTAGTTCTAAAAGATAACTACTCTTTACTCGTTGGTCGTGTCTATAGCCCACCCAATGCCAGTGAGGATTACGACCTTTGTCTCTCGCTGGCATTTCACGCCGCAGCTGACTTAAATCTGAAAAACTGTTTGATTGCAGGTGACTTCAATCTTCCTGAAATTCACTGGTTTCCAACTTCCGGTCCTGCAAAGTTCGAAGACCTACCTGAGGCTATAGATATAGGCATGTGGGACCAGGTAGTTGATTTCTCCCACCCGAGGATCAAACATACCTGATCTTATTTTTTGTAGAGGTTTTCAGCCATTTTCAGTGTCATCTTTAGATCCACTTGGGAATTCTGATCATACTTTAGTTCTTTCTACACTAGAACTAGAGGCTGCTGAAACTTTTTCCAAAAAAATATAGCTTTTTCCGTGATTTCAGATCAGCGAATATGAGGGAATTGCTAACACACCTAAATTCCCACGACTGGACTAATTTCTTTGTATGTTTGGATGTGAATGTTTGTACTGATACTTTTTACAAAGTTTCTAGGTCCACTTATTTCTCGTTTTGTTCCCTGTAAGAAAATAATTAATGTCAAGGATGAAGTCTACCTCCCTTTATCATTCCGCCGTAGACTGCGTAGACTCTCCCGTCGTTTTCATCTACAAAACGACACCTTCGTCCTGCCCTTGATCCAAGAAATCTTTGAAGAGGCTAAGAGGCTGTCTGACGAAAACCGACAAGCCGATGAGGTTAACTTTGCCGTAAACCCTTCGTTAAATGTTGCGAAGCTCTTTTCGCGCACAGTAAAGTCGCAGAGAAAAACGAAGCACCCCGTACTTCGAGACGCCTTAGGAAACCCAAATAGCTGACGCTAAGTTGACTGCTGATAGCTTCAATGCTTTCTTGTCTAGAACGTTTAGTGAACATACTGTTTGCCCACTTTCCGAACATCCGGGTTTGGACCGGTAACGTCCTCGAAACCATAACTTTTACCCTCTGGGACGTGACCGTAGACATTCGGCGTTTTCGTCAATCTTACAGTCTAGGACCAGATGGCGTCCCAGTCAGCGTTCTAAAGGTGGATGCAAACGATATATTTCCGTTCCTTCTGTATAATATATTTAATCTTGCTCTTGAAAGTGAAACTTTTTCCTATTTTATGGAAGGAATCGCACATATTGCCTATTCCCAAACACGGCCGACCTACGTCATTTGACGACTTTAGGCCAATAAATACACAACCAGCAGTCTCCAAGATCTTCGATACCTTGATCAAAGACAAGATGATGCGTCACCTAAGAGAAAATAACATACTTAATGCGGCTCAGCATGGTTTTCTCGAAAAAAGGTCTTGTGACACTTGACAGCTCTCTTTCTTTGATCATGTGCTGCAATCTAGAGACAGCGGTTTTGCAATTTACACCGTTTACTTCGATTTCACTAAGGCTTTTGATCGTGTTGACCATGATCTCCTACTGCTGAAACTTGCCTCCTTCGGCATAGGTAATAAGCTTCTGAACTTAATATTTTCCTATTCGAATGCTCGCGCACAGCGGGTTAAAATTTCTGATGTTATCTCCAACCCCACGCATGTGAGGAGCGGAGTTATTAAGGGCAGTGTGCTCGGCCTGCTTCTATTTTGCCTCTTTGTCAACGATGATCCTGATTGTTTTTAGTATGGTAGGCCCTTTATGTACGCTGACGATTTAAAAGTTGCCTATCGATATAAACCGGTTGATCGCAACATCGTGCTTCAGCTCTTGTAAAAGGATCTTCAGGCCTTCGCTCAGTGGTGTCGCACATGGCGCCTCTCACTCTCTTGGCAAAAGGGCTCCGTTACGGTTATTGGCGACAACCATCAGCCCCACCTAAGCATAGACGGTCAAGATCTAAATGTGCCCGGAGTTATAAAGGATCTGGGCATATCATATTCTAGTAGTCTTAATCTGTCAGAGCACTGCGCCCTGTTTATCTCGAAAGCACGCCAAACTACTGGGTTTATTCTCAGAAATTGTGAAACCGTCAACAATAGAATCAGCCTCTATAAAGTGTATGTCAGGCCTAGTCTGGAATACTGCTCGTTTCTATTTAGCCTTCTGCACGCTAGTGAACGAAAGAAGATAGAATCAGTCAAGCACTTCTTTACAAAAAGAATTTTCTATTTAGAACACCGAAACCTGTCCTACCAACAACGCTGTGAGCTAACAAGCCTTGACCCGCTATGGCTTCGTAGATTACAGAAGGGACTATTTTTACTGTTTGAACTGCTAAACAGTTGTACATTTATCCCCCTTACATCTCTGAGGCACCTCGACCACTCTCGGCGCACCAGTCATCGAGATGTATTTTTATTTCTTCCTTTGGCATGCACAGTTAGATACCGACAGTTTTTTCGGTAAACGCTATAGCAATCTGGAATAAGCTACCTAGAAGTATCAAAAATTCAGCAAAGCTATCCCTTGTTTACGCGAACTGTCACTATTTTTCTACATTCAGGATACCTTCCAAAACTTTTGGGTGCTGACTCTGTGGAAGCTCTCTTCGGTTCTTATGGCGTTCACAGACTCTGAATCATGTGCCGGACTTCATGCTGAGGGCAATTTTGCTGGCTCTGCAGACCTCAATCAGCTTATTTCTCAGTCGAAAGCGAACAGCCGCTCGCCGACATACCTGCTGGTGCAGACTACCGGATCCGTAACACTGAATGGAAAAGTTCTTCACCGGGCACCTGTGTTAACGCGTCCCTGTCCAGAACTTTAATTACCCAATAAGCTGCAGTTTTTTTTCCTGAAAACACCTGAAACAACGATCAGGAATTTTTTCACTGTCAGCTTGACCCTCTACTGTATATATTTTTTGCCTTGCCTGTAAACTGGCAATAAATAAATAAAATAAAATATGTGCGACTTGATTAGAATCGCAATATTTTCTCCAGCAAAAAGATGGAATTTAATAATTCTGCTTTGTCTAAATCCTCTGTAATGAAATTATTATTGTAATCGAGTAATGGTGGATTGACTTTGTGAGATTTAGCGGAAGAACGCAGGTGGAACACTTGAGCAACATACCTGGAAGTATTATCATCGCTAATTGCTAGAAACTCCTTAAGCCTATCTCGCGCGACATCATCTGTGAAGCTAATTCAAATATTTGTGCGATCCTTAAGTGGACCGATAACGAACCTCTGGACGGATCCTTTAGCTGCTTTCGTAAGTTTTTAAGACGATTTTGAAGATAGTTTGGCACCATGGAAAAAGCAGTATTTGATATAAAGGTCTTTTGTGGAATGAAATTGAGGACGCACATTGTTAGGCCTTGCAATGAATCATGGAAAAACTTCAATTATTATTAGCAAAATAAGTTTGGCCAATCCAGCGTGCGTTTAAAATTGTTTAATAATTATTTTTTAACATGAGCCAAGTCGAAAAAGGTACGTTTTATGTCTGGCTTTACAGAGGAGGAGACTGGAAAAAAACAATGAATTAATACAAGTACATGTAAAAACGTTTTGACGGAAATTCATAAGCAAAGGATGGACGCAATTAGTACCAATTAAATCTTAAAAACTATGTTTTCACGTCACAGAGCTGACTAATTAAGACATGCTTGAAAACTTAATCGTGTTTAACAAGTTCTTAAATTTTGACGGAGAAGTATTTGAATGCCAGTCGATTTCTGGCAAATTGAAATCTCCGACGATTATTTGGACATCAAACGGAGCTTCTGGAACTTTTTCAAAGAGTTCAATGAGCTAACTTTCACTGCCGAAATAACAAGGAGGAATATAAACACAGCCATTTATGGCTTTTTTCTTGTGTGAGAGAGGACGACTGAAACGAAACAATTATTTCCGGAAAACGAAGAAATGCTAAGATCGTAAGGGGAATTTACAAGAGACATTTAAACGTAAAGAAGACAAACACCGCAAAGTTTTTCAATGCGATCATGTCGATATAAACTAAAATTATCTAAAGCAAGCTTTGAGTCTGAAATTAGAGCATGAGCCCAAGATTCTGTGATGCACATAATATCTGTGTCAAACTCAAAGGCTACCTTTCTAAGCTCAGTCATCTTTCTCACGACTGACCTCGCGTTGAGGGAAACTATACTGAGCGTATTTGTGGAACGCGTGATACGCTCATTAGTGTTTATAAAAAAGGAAGACTGGGTGGTGGGGAAGTAAACTCTAGGGAAGAAGGTGTGGGCGGAAAGTAAAATTGCTACGTTCTGAAATTTGCTAAGCTGTTACTGTTAACTAAATTAGGATTATTGTAGAGAAACATATTTAAGTGGTATTCATTGAGAGGAAGGCTATTTTCTGCGTTAGTGAAAATAGGAGAAGGCATTAAGATAGGATTTTGAGGGATATTGGAATAATATGGGGGGGGGGGGAGAATTAGATTTGAAATTTGAACAAATGTTTTTGGAACACTGTTATAATAAAGGATAGAGTTAATTAATTTGGGAACCTGAGAAGTTATTTGGTTGGGATAGTTGCTTAGGAAAGTTTGTGTATGTATAGAAGCTGCTGGAGGGTAAGGAGGATTCCCAACTGTAATGACGATTGTATTTTTGGAACTTTAATAGAGAGCATACGTAGACTTGCCGTGGGTATTGATAATATTATTAGATTAAACAGCTGAGACCCGAGTAGATGGCGTGGAATGGGAACGAGGCTGACTTGACCCAGTTTTTTGACTAATTCAACAGGAAGAATACAAGGAAAACTACTTTCGAAATGGAGAAGCGGTTGGTCTTGGCACTTAAGACCGAACCACTGACATTAAAGGTGGGCTTACGACATGGTTGATAGCTACTCAGTTTGAAATTCCTATTCGCGAGGTAGAAGGCGTAAATGGATTCGTTGGAAGAAAAGTGGGAGGTGAAGTTAAGGGATTTTGAACCGGACACCAGAGCAGATTGCTGTACCGTCTCGTTGTGGTTTGCATAGCCATGACCAGACTTATGGATAATAGATAGAGAGGCCGAAGAGGGCAAATACATTCTTTCGCTCCATCGGTGTAAGATCCCGACAAAGGAAAAATTTTGCAACTTGTAGCTAACGAGAAATTTGACCTCGTTTTGCAAAGATGGAGTCCACCTCGATTGGTGAAAAAGGGTGACTAATATAGCTGGATGTTTGCTACATGAGGAGAAGCGTTTGGCTTCCGTTATTTTATAGTCCAAGCCGACGAGTAAAGGAAGTCTACGGCAACGTCAATAGGTCGTCTGTCTCGGGAAACATTTTTGAAAAGAAAATCATAATTTATTTTCTGTCGGTCTAATGTTTAATTGGCAACCAAATGGACGAGAGGGTCCAGACGCTGACATTCCTGAGAGGGAACAGCAGAGATGTCACCGTCGAATAAGTTCTTCAGGAGAGAGAGCTGGTCCAAACTTTAACGTAAAGTCATTTAAATTTTGTTAAGCAGACAGATCAAGCTGCTTAGCCTTAACAAATGATTGCATATGCATAGCACTGCTGTGACTACTAGATGCAACCAAGCAACGGTTCGGTTCAACGGCTGAGAGTTTGCAACGAGCTGCGATTAACGAAGGTCGTCCCTTGGCTTGCGTGAGATGGCAAGGTAGAAGATAGAGGGAGCAGTGAATAAGATTTTACAAGAGTTCGATTATCTGACTCCTGAATATGCGTTGTAGTATGAGCGGATTGATGGGCGTTCGGTTATACAACTCCTCCATTGGATATATCTTTCGGTTTGATGGCAAATAAACTCCTGATTTGTTAGATTTATTTCACTGATTATTTTCTGACATAACACGAATGAGTCCACTGGTTGACCTGCTGAGTGCCTACCTTGGCTAAAACTTCTCGAATATCTCACTTAACGTTGTGCATATCTTTAAATATATTTTGTAACTGCGCTGACAAGAGTTTACAGAAGATACAAAAACAATGGTATTTCGACTTTAATTATCCTCGAGGACGCTGTCTCCCATGTGGGTTATTTCGAGGGAATATCAATCAGAGATAGATCTATATCAAATCCAACCTCTTAGTCCATCGTTTTTTGACTAGGAGACAACTAAGCTGTGTGAACATATCTCAAAGGTAAAACGCATTGATAGGAACGTCATACGGGGGATCAACTGGGGCTTCTTGATTTAGTCTTGCCGACTGCAAGTGAATGGGTCTGGCAACACTTTGCTTTTGCGCCTTCCCGAAACTTCCAATTCCCTGCCAATTTAAGTGAAGATCGTTATACTCTCGGAGGACAATTGCCTGTAGAACAATTGGCTAATAGGCATCTAGTTTTAGAATCAAACAGTACTTTCCAATAAACCTGTGTCATGCGCCCTCCATTTTCTTTTTTCTGTGCATCTATTTTATGCATCTAAGGCGGCTAAACTGCCGCTGATATTATTTGCTGACTGAGAGTCTAATTGACAAACCGTTTTGCCACATGTAAGATGACTGCTCTGTACTCATCTTATTATTTTTGGGGTAAATCCTCAGGACATCTGACGTAACTTTTTTCAGATTTAGCGGTACGCCTATACATGTAATGTACAAAGCCTGCTCAAAAAAGCTGGACGAACTTAGAAATGTTATTGACGAAATTAAACCAGACGTTATGGCTTTCACTGAAACGTGGCTTACTGCAAAAATTACTGATTCCGAAATATCACTCAGAGGATATCCGCACTTCAGGAGAGACAGACCAAGTCTAGGAGGGGGAGTCATAGTTTATGTCACTCGCAAGCTGACCGCAATGGCTGACATACATATTCTATTGCGCGATGTGGAATTCTTAAGCGTTATTATATCTGCTTAGTATTCCAGACCACTGACGGTATCGGTTGTGTACCGTTCACCTTATCAGACTTCCGATCAGGATCTCATTCTCATAACGGAACTCTACGAAGCCAGCGAGAAGAAGATGTCCTCATTGTTGGCGATTTTAACGCTCCTGATATTGACTGGAAAACATGGACTGCGCAGGGAATGCCAGATACCTTCAACCACAAACTACTACAACGGGCAACAGACAAACTTCTCTCTCAGTATGTCACCTTTGGAACACGGACGAGAGAAGGACAACAGTCAAACTATCTTGACCTGATTTTTACCCGAAATGAGGAAAATGTGCTTGACCTACAGGATCAACCGCCATTAGGGTCAAGTTATCACATTACGCTGTGCTTCGAGTACTCACTGTTTTCAAAATTAAATTTACCCGATACTTGGGTAAGAAACATTTGGAAGGGGGACTACTCACTAATGAGAAGACAAATTTCAGAGATATCCTGGGAAACAGAACTACATGGTGAAACCAATAAAGATTGGACGACACTGAGTTCGTTATTGAAAAGGATTGTTTACCTCAACTGTCCTCTCAGGAGAAAGACAACCACAAACCGCCCAAAGTGGATAAACGCAAACTTGCAGGCCTCTTTCAAAAAAAGAAATCGCTTCTGGAGGCGTTACAGACAAACCGGCTCCGATGCTCACTTACGGGAATATAAGCAGCAACGCAATGCTTGTTAATGTGAGGCTGCGAAGCTACGGAGGAAGTTTAAACTAAACATACTGCAAAAATCGTTGGAACACCCCAAAATGCTATATGGCTACATAAGGAGTACAAAGAAAATTCAGGAGATGATACCTGCCCTTAGGTCTGCAGACGGAAAACTGGAGACCGACGACCAGGTTAAAGCATCCCTTCTTTCAAATTCTTCCAGACCGTCTTCACCAGGGAGCCTATTAATTTTGCTGCTATTCAACCAGTTTGTCAACCAATGTGTATCCCCCCTTTCCCTTAATCATCCACCTCCTCCTCATCCACAACAGATGACCAAGACCTAGACTTTTCACCGACCGTAGTTAGAATCGAATTACTCCGTATAAAGCCAGCCAAGTCGCCTGGGCTGGATAGAATTCCTGCATAAGCACTGAGAGAACTTGCTAAAGAACTGTGTGTACCACTGTCCATCATATTCCAAAAGTCCTTTGAATAAAGCAAACTCCCGGAAGAATGGAAGTGCGCATTCAGCGCCCCGATCTATAAAGGAGGTTCACGACTCGAATGTGAAAATTACCACCCTGTCAGTTTAAATTGCATAGCGTGTAAAATAATGGAGCGTATTATCAAAAGGCATTTAATGCGCTTTCTGGAAAACAATCAAATCCTATGCGATGCCCAACACGGCTTCCGTCCAGGACGTTCCTGTCTCACGAGTGCCCTTCAGTTGCACGAGAAATGGACAAAGGCCACAGATAAGGGTCATGCAGTAGATGTTGTATTTTTTGACTTCAAAAAGGCCTTTGATAGTGTACCACACGGGCTTCTTTTACAGAAGATTTGGAACGTCGGAATTCAAGAAAAACTTTTCAATTGGATCAAAAGTTTCTTGTCTTTCAGAGTACAGAGAGTTGTTGTTGGAAACTCTAGCTCAGAATGGGCAAAAGTAGAAAGTGGTGTTCCACAGGGTTCTGTTTTGGGTCCCCTACTCCTCCTAATCTACGTGATCGACTGTCTCAATGACCTAGATTGTGGAGCTGTCATGTTTGCAGATGACATTAAAATATGGACTGAAGTCAGCTGCGCTGATGACGCAAAAGGTTTACAATCGAATATCGACAAACTAAGTGCCTGGTCCGCTAGGTGGCTTCTTAAGTTTAATGTATCCAAGTGCGTGATCCTACACATAAGCGCCGGTCGAAAAGTATCTCTGAGACACCAGTACTTTAATAATGGCACTGCATTAAAAGAGGTAGAAACATACAAAGATCTGGGCATGTGGACAACTGCGAATTTGATGCCCTCAGAACACTGTAAGAAGCAGTCCAGAAGGCAACATGTACACTACATTGGATCAGACGTGCGTTTAAATTATTCCCCCCTGATCTCTTTGGAAAAGTCTATGGCGTCTTTGTGAGACCGCATTTAGATTACGAAATACCAGCCTGGATACCATGGATGAAGAAAGATGTTGACCTCGTCGAACAGGTGCAACGGAGAGCAACGAAGATGGTTGACGGTCTTAAGACCTTACCGTACCAAGACAGATTGAAAAAGCTTGACTTATTTCCTCTATCCTACAGGCACTTACGGTGTAGGCTGCTCTTGACATTCCGGATTATCCGGGGCCATGATTCCTCCCTGAGATCGGAGGATTTCTTCGACTTTGCCTGCACAACTCATCGGCGTGGTCATCCTTACAAGGTTAATAGCGAACGCACGCGATTGAACCTCAGAATGTTTTGTTTCAGCCAACGAGTGGTACGATCTTGGAACTCGTTACCAAGCGAGACGGTTACCTCTGACAGCATTACTGATTTTAAAAGAAGGCTTGATGGCATTATATTTGACAAAAGACGACTCTCGTGACATGATTACTTAAAACCAGCCTTTTAAAAACTTTCGGGCTCTACTTTTCTTCAACAATTTTTCGCCAGTGGCTGTGAAAAACGCATTTGAAGTTATGTCATACTTTGAATCAAGCATTTTTAAATGTACACCATTTTATATTGACTATACACATGCAATGATAACTTTACAATAATAGGGTCATCAAGCGCAATGCCTGTAACCCTTAAAAATATACAATAATATACATCATGGATTTTGAGGTTGTCCAGCGCACATATTTTCTTATTTACTGAGATTTTGATTACGCTCTTTAGCTCTGTGAACATTTACTCTGTAGTTCACCTGGTTGCGAAAGTTCAAGAGCTACCTTAGTACACAGGAGTCCCTTAAATACTCAACTGACAAAACTAACAATTTAACCTGGATTAATTGTCAATGATTTTACTTACAACTTTTAATAATTTGCACTTCACTCATGCCAACTAATATCTGTCCCCTCAAAAATCCTTTATTTTCTGACATTTTATGGTGCCCTCAACAGCATATGCAACACTAAGGCTCGTGGCCCATGCATAAGATGGAATGTGAATACTTTTGGCATTGCATACAACCCAAATGTCATCTGTATAACAAAAAGAAGGTTTGGCCTTGGTGGATGTACGCCTTACCGATCGGTTACGGGACACGCTTGCGTTTTCTAAGAAGGATGCAGAACTCACAAACTCGTGGACAGACAGAGCAAAAAGATCACAACAAAACTAGCATTTATTCTTCGGGGAAAGAAATGAAACGTGATTTGACGGTCCATCATCCAGACGCGAGCTTTCTTAGTTGGTAGTGTGTCACGGAAGCTGTTTGTTCCGGAGTGATTAACATTTAAATTAAGACATTATGAACGCTCGAAAACAATATAAGGTACTGGTGATCGTGAGCCTATACGATATTCAACTCCCAGATATCATCGCCATAGGTCACCCGATGATACTGTGCGGAATTAAACTGTTCGGCCTCTTTTGTTTTTTCAGTGATTTAGTTTAAGATGACGGGTTATGAAAGGTCATAACACCGTAAACGGTTAAACATTGAAAATGTTGAAAACTTTGTTCCTTTATTTGATGAACTAATCTGGGAAATAAACCTAAAAACCCTTTCTCTGAGAATCGTAACAATCGATTTCTTGAAGTAACTTTAAATGTGGGCAAAGAGTGCTAAAAATATCTTATTAGCACTTATCTTATTAAATGACCACACATTAGGCGACCTCTTATTCAACTCCAAACATTGTTACAATGCTAAGGGTTTTGCAGGATCAGAAAGTAAAACAGAAATGCACATGAAAGCCATTTCACGTTAGCCGAGCCTATGGGTAAGCTGGATTAAAAAAGAGGTATCGGTAATGGAGACCATGGTATTGATTAATAAAAATCAAACGTAGCTTCGAACTCTTACGCCGAACTACCATAATGATCGAGTTGTGATTAAACCCAAAGCTCATTAATAATGATGAGAACTATATTTTACTGAAGCAGTATATAGGAATATCTCATGGATATGGAAAGCTGGGTTATATCCTCAACCGTCTGAGCAAGGTGAATAAATGGTCTAACTTTTTATACAGTCCTGTTTTATTCCGTATAGCGCTGGAAACACCCGATTGTTAGTCCTTAGGGGTCTGCCTTAAATCCACCACATCTATTGTCAGTCTGATAACTAGTTATTGTGATTTTCACTAGTCATTAGTAATTATCTCAGTTGACCGAGTTTATAAATGCCTTTATGCACTCCACCAGGAGGGTATTTCGAACTAATAGCATGCGTGGCGTTAATAAATAATAATTAAGGGTTTTGCGTGCACTTTAGTGCCCTATTTGGCTTGGTCTATAAGGTATGCCTAGGAATCATCTCTGTCTCAGGTTAAATTTACAAAAATCGTTTAGTTTCATTTAAACGGGTATCTAAACACATTGTTTTCAATGACAGTGCCCTTCCGGGTACTGAAATACAACAACTTTCTTTCTTGTTAAGTCGTTTAAACCACAACGTTGTAAGAGCAGAACATCCCGCGATCAAAGCAGCGATAAAACTAGGAAGAAAATCCTGCTACTGAAACTAGGATTATACAGGGCTTCAACATTTTAGGTCAGATGGCTTCGGATAATAATCAAAATGGTAAAGAAATGAAACCTGGGGGTAGCATCGATTAAGCTTCTCCTTCTACTTAGTAGTAATGCTTAGCCAGACCTACCTGCCCTCTCGATCATCCATGGGACCCGGTGGCAGTTAGTGTGATCATGCTAAAACCTTTATATTCTTTTATTCTATGTTTTAGGCCTTCGTTCTTATCCTCTATGGCAGACAGAAAGGAGGCGTCTATCTGGTGACGGGGGTAGGCCATGGCGTATCACTTGTTCTGTGTGAGTGCCGTGTCAATGTCTACCTCTTTAGCCAGCAGGCCGACGTCAAATAGGGGGATATGTGTGGGATTCTGGAGAAAACTGCCACAGAGATCACATCGCGTGTTATGGTACGTTTTTCTCTCTTGAACCACAGTGTGGTTTCTCGCTTGTTGTCGCTTTGACTTTATCTTCTCTATTTTGGTACAAAAAGACCACCAAACCTAAGGCTCAATATCAACTTCATCATGTGATAGACGAGTTTTCTTTCAGTACTGCTTATCTCACTTCTAGAAAACAATTAATGTCCGATGCGATTGAGAAGCTGAAATAAACTTAGCTTATCATCTCATGCAGCTTTTATTTCTGCGAAGGCTGCACAAAAATGTGAACTCATATCAGATAATGTTTCCTTCTAGGAAAGGAACGAAGACTGTATATAACATTTGTTCTTCCTGTCCTCGAATATTGCTGTACTATTTTATCTAACAAATGCACGTGACTACAGGGAAATCGTCAATTTTAAGAATTTTTTTTCATAAAGACACTTCCTGCGTGCTCGATTAGGTATTTCTTACACTGAGACATTTTAGGTAATGAGTCTTAATTTTAAGGCTTTATAAGACTCGAATCTGGCCTTTGCGTTCTGATTTCGCATTAACTCTAGCCGTACTCGTCCACGTATGGATGCTATTATCGTAGTAAATCGGTCTTATGACACACGTGATTTATCCATGGTTATTTCACCGCCTCGTAGCTCTACGTCTAAGCGCTCGCTGTGTTTGGTATCCAAATATCCCTTCCCTTAGAATAATCGTTCTATACACCTTAGTTTATCAACTCAAATTATTGATATTCAAATTAAAATAACGTAAACACGTTACTATAGAAAGCATAAAGTCCGTAATAACTGTTTCATTCCCGTATTCAACGTCTGTACCTTGAAAACAGTTCTTCTGGAAAGTAAGGGCAGACAAATACATGCTTTACTGGTTCAGATTCAAACATTTATTTCGATTTTTACAACCACTGTTTTACTCAACTGCTCAGTCTCCTGCTATTTCCCCACTTTAGCTATGGCGACGATCTTTGTGGTTTCTAATATCATCTTATTTCGACCACAAGCAGTGCGATGACGATCACAGCCCAGTCCTCTGTTTTCGCCAAATGGTGGTAGTTTACTCAGTTAACAAAGAGTTATATTGGCCGCATCTGCCCGCGCTTTGAAGATCCTCACAGTCTTGAATCTCCTCTCCTACCTTGAACTTCAAGTGGACTGTTATCGATCGCAGTGGATTCCTCCACCTCACCACCTTGATGGTTGCGTCTGCTGTTATCTCGAAAATATTTTATGGTTGCACCTGGTAGCAAATAGCCTCATATTGTTTAGCGATTATACCTTGGCGGGCAAACTTTTGGTACCATTAGATATTCTCACCTGCATTTACCTTCCCATGAACGACAGTTTTTCTCTTTAAAAACACATCAAATCACATTCATTCTGTCTTTTTCAAACAAATTTGAATGAGGTTTTTGACTGTTCACAAACCGTTTTTCATACTAGACTGCCCATTTTATAAGCACAAACAGAACACTGTACAATGTGTTCATACTCGTTCTAACATTCACTCGCGCATGTACTTTTATTTACCATGATGGCACCCTTATGGTTGCCGAATAAAACTATTTATTAAGTATTATTTATTTTGCACAATTAGCAGCTTGTTCGTACTGCCTTACTTGATAATTTCTGGTTAGAATCAGTTGCTGCGCATTACATAGAATAATGCCAGGCATAAACACAACTGTAATGAAGTAAGGTTTATGACTATTTTAATAGAAAATGTATAAAGGAGATGGTTAAGGAAACACCCTTGGTCCATTTTTCTCAAATGATCTTTGCTATTTCTGCAGAGTGAGATCCGCATTAAGCACATTTTCTATACATTCCTCGAAAAGCACGAGTGGTGAGGCCGACAGCGCAAAGTTTTCTACACGATAGAACGCTCTGAAAGGGATAAGGTTGCGTTCGCCATTCTTCAAATTGCTTACAGCAATAACCCATGTTTATCCGGTTGTTTTTCGTTTAAATTCACTTTCTACCCACCAGAATATGCAACCCTTTGACGAATCATGGTGGAACTTAACTAAATTTGGCTGAGTTTTTTTTCTCAATGAATTAAAACTGGCTGCTCATAAAGTAAAGAACGTTGTGGGAACACGTCCTAGGCCTCGTAAAAGTTTTCTTGACCAGTAGCCAGGAAGCCAGGCTCCTTCTGTCTAGGCGCTTTAAGTTAAAAACTCAAACACTGGAGTTTTTTCACCAGGACTTTTCATCTGCGGAATGGAAAAAACGTCATCATTTTGTCAACGAACTGAGACAGCGGCTCAGCGAAGGGAACAAAATTTGGTTTTTTACAAAAACCAAGTTATTCATCGTCCATTCTTCTCCCCCTGGAGAGGCCCGTTCCGGATGACCACGCAGTCGACCCAGTAAAAGGGGGCTCGCGCCCGAACGTAAGCACTTCCCGGGCAAACCGAAAACTTACATTCACGTCCATCAATGCACAAAGTATTTTATCGAAGCTTGACGAGCTTAAGATTAATGTTATTGAACAATCACCTGATATAATTTCCCTAACAGAAACGGGGTTGTCCCAACACGTGGACGACCGGGAGGTAACTATGGCTGTCTACCAACTGTTTAGAAAAGACAGGAAAGGGGTTCAAGGAGGAGGTCGTACTCTTATATGTGAAAAGTGAACTGACAGTTTAAGACAAAACAGATAAACTGGCGTCTACTTCCGAGGAGATATGGCTATCTATAAAAGTGCCAAGTTTATCAAGTCAAAATGTCCTGACAATCTACCGTCTACCGAGAAGAGCCCTCGTAGCCGATGCTTACCTGCTAGAGGAGCTTGAAAAGATTGCTACACGGTTGAATATGCTGATCATGAGTGACTTAAATGCGCCTCACAAAGACTGGAGCTCGGCCTGCGCACATAGTTCTGATCTAGCCTTTGATGGTTACCTTCTGAGAACGATGCTAAAGCGACTTCTCACACAGCATGTCACTTTTCCAACAAGGGTGCGCGAAGGAACACAGGCCAATTGTCTGAACCTTATTCTCACGAAGTCGCAGGACAGCATTGACGAAGTGTAATGTCTACCGCCGCTAGGTAAACGTGACCACGTTGTACTGCGATGGGAGTACTCGCTATTTTCTATACCAGAAAGACCCACAACAATCAGAAGGAATATATGGCAAAGCGATTACGGTGGAAGGAAGGCCGAACTCATGCGCACGCAGTAGGAACCTTTATTCTTTGGAAACATAACCAAGGACTGGGGAACGTTCCGGGACGTACTGCACAGGCTAATCGAAAAATCACTGTCCAATTTTGAGAAAGAGGTTAACAAACAGAACATGATGGTTTACGCAGGCTTTAACAATCGAAGTTAACCAAAAGCGAGATTGTGGAAAAAATCGCTTACAGACGGAACTCCTGCATCACCAATTGCGTACAAAAAGCAGAGAAATCGTTTTATGGGCCTTATTGTAAGAACATGACAAGATTTCGAAGTGGACCTGCTAAACCGGGTCACCGTGAACCCGAAACTTTTTAACAGTTAACTCAGGCAGAATACAATGATCAAGGATCCGATACCCCTGCTGAGGACGGCCGAGGACATATACCTTACTGAACACGGTGCAAACGCTGATCAACATTCCGAATTTTTCCGGTCAGTTTTTACAAAGGAAACGAGTTACGATTACCCTGCCGATGTCTTCGAAGTGGATATAATAGTCGAGACTGTTCAATTCACCGAGACTATTGTCTTCAAGGTACTTTTGGGGTTAAAGGAATCTAAGTCACTGGGTCCCGATAAAGTATCTGCCAAGATCTTGAAAGAGCTCGTGAGAGAGTTGGCAAAACCACTCTATACGCTTTTCCAAACATCCTTCAAGACCGGAGGTCTACCAGCCTATTGGAAATCCACATGGATTACGCCGCTCTATAAGGTTGGAAGCTGGGTCTTCGCAAACAATTATAGACCGGTCAGCCTTACTGAAATGTGCTGCAAAATCATGAAAAAATAAATAAGCAGCAAATAATGCAGTTCCTAGAACATAACCTACTGCTTTCTGAGGTCCAGCACGGTTTCCGTAGAGGTAGGTCCTGCGTGACACATTTGCTCTACTCTTTATGACGTTGGACTGAGGCAGTCGGTAGACGAAATACGGTGCGCGCAGTCTATATAAACTTCAAAAAAGCTTTCGATGGCGTGCCGCACCACCTCCTTCTTTAAAAACTAAGCCAAAACTGAGCAAAATGTTTATATCACCGACAAACAGTCGGCCAAGATTGAGGTTGAGAGTGGTGTTCCTCAAGGCTCTGTTCTCGGCCCTATTTTTTTCATTGTCTACATCAACGATTGTGCCAACAAACTGGACTGTGATATTGCCATACTTGGCGATGATCTCAAACTTTGGCGCGTCATCTAAACTGCGGCTGACGAAGAGAACTTGCAGGCAAACTTAAATCGGCTCCAGAAATGGTCAAATGACTGCTTCTTGCCGTTCAATGAGAGAAAGTGCAACATCATACGAGTCGGGAATAGCAATCCTTCAAACCGTACTGTTAACCGTCTGAATGGCATTCCATTGAAAGAAGTGGATGCCTAAAAGGACCTGGGAGTCTGGATCTCGCCCTCGCTTATACCCTCCCAACATTGCGCAAAGGTAGCGAAGTCAGCGATTTCGAACGAGCTTTTTCAGCCTTCAATACCAACTGCTTCAACAAAGTCTTCGGAACATTCATGCGGCCGCAGTTGGAGTCCGCTATCCAAGCTTGGATACCCTGGATGGCGAAGGACATCAACATCCTCGAAACGGTTTAAAGGCGAGCAACCAAATTTGTCTTTGGACATGGCTCAAAGCCTTATGAAACTCGACTGTCGAATCTCAATCTCTTTCCCTTGTGCTATAGACATCTTCGGGGAGACCTGATACTAACATTCTGCATACAACGCGTTCAGGACTGCTGTCTTGTCCCAGGTGATTTCTTCGAGTTAGCAACAACAATGAATCCGTGCATACAACGCGTTCAGGACTGCTGTCTTGTCCCAGGTGATTTCTTCGAGTTAGCAACAACAATGAACTTGAGAGGTCATCCTCTCAAATGAAGTGTGACTGGGGCTAGGCTAGACACTCGGAAGTACTTTTTTTCAAAAGAGTGGTCGAAGCTTGCAATAATCTTTCTCTGGAGGCTTTTAAGCGAAAGTTGGATCGACATAATTGTACAAGCTACAACTCGAACTGATATCTCCAAGGGTGACGTCAGAAAATAAGGTATTTATAATACTGCTAGCTCTGTTTGAGTAAAATTTCTTTCTGTTTATTATTTTCATTCGAGGGCTCGCACTCTCCCATAATTCCCATTTGTAGGTCCCCGGTCTTCTAGGCTTAACTATCGGCACACCTTGGTTACACCGTGAGCGTTCGCATCAGTCGAACCTGGTGGCCATAATCCCTTTGTTTGAACCGAAACGGACCAGGGATGATCTGGGTGGATATTTCTGCCTTAAAATCGCTCGGCGGACTCTGCAACCAGCAAGTGAGTGTCTGGCTGCATCTTCCGCACGTCGGTCATGATCCACGATGCCCCCCCAAGGGCGACTGTTTTTTTATCCTACATAACACTCGGAGTTTTTTTTCCACTGTCTGCTCTTTTTCAACTATGTTCCACCCAGTTGGCTCATATCAATTGGCCTCTTCAATATCCCGAGATGCTATTTTTTGATACCACAACTCGCATGTACAAATCGGGAATTCAAAGGTAACTCACCTATATCTCCCTCAAATATACTGAAACTGATACTGACCCATGGGTTTTAAAAGAATTTGATTACGCACGCTACCTTAGTGTGAGTTCCACGTCTAAAGTTGATTAGTTATTTAATGGAAGACTAGTGTAGTTGTTGCCTGTTCCAGATGGCAATGTAATAGATTCACCTACAAGGATGAATTTTAATAGGGAATGAACTAGTATATAATAATTTATTTGAATGATGTATACAAATCCGCTAGATATACAGTAACTACCCTCTCTCATGAAATCCATGAAGAATAAACGCCCACAACATAATTCGGCAATTAATATGCCTATGATCCATCTTAAAACTCTAACAATAACTTAGCTCTTTTAAAACACTTTAATTAGATATTTCGGTGTCAAAAGTGTTATGGAGACGGGAACCGCATTTGATTCGTTGCCCAAGGCGGAAAGAGCACCTGATGACGCACACCGAAACAAGCCAAACCGGCTGAGAAAGACGCATAGGAAACCAAGCAACCAATCAGTGTGCGCCGCTTCACCTAGCACGGGTGAAGCCCTGACGCACGCATACGTCCCAAACTTTCGAGAAGTTTCCGTGAGGGGTTTCCAGGGTGAGATACGACCAATCAATGCGAACCACGTTGCAGGACCGAAGGTTCCAGCAAGCTCTCCGTTATTGCCACGCCATTGGCCGGAACTTTCGAGAACACTCAGAACTCAATAAATAAACGAGAGTCTATGAGCTAGAAATCCGCTGTCTTCTGCCGGCTCAGAATAAGGTGGTTTTTCCACAAAACCCGTTTTGCCTTTTCCTCTATCAAACCCGTAGGAAATAAACAAAAAGTCTGCGTACTTAGCCGTTTTCCAAGATCGAGTCAAAGAAAAAATGGGGAGGTTTGACTGGGTTTTCGATTTCGTTTATTTTAAGGGATACAATGTCTGCTGAAAATGAAAGAACTCACTTTTTCCTTCCTATTGGAGCGTTTTTCGCTATACTTGCTTGCTATTCGATCATGTTCTAAGATTGCAAATGCACAAACAAGTTGCCGAAGTTCTACTAAGATTTTGCGAAAAATATCAATTTCCTAAACTTTTCGTTTTAATTTTACAAATTTATTAATAGTCAGCAGCAGCTAACTATTGTCAGGACATCTTTCGCCTGTGGTGTGACAAAGACAAATTACGGCATGTAGTGGCTTTTCGTATATATGCTTGTTTTCTGTCACAGTTATGCGTGTGGTAAAACAAAATACACTCGCACAAGTTTATTTTTGAGTTTTTTGGCATAAGACGTCAAAAATTTGCAAAATAAATTTCAAAACTAAATCCGTCCTTAGATTTCCGAAAAAAAATGTGATTTCTCATATTTCCATTTATTTGATTTTCATGAACCCAAGATCAATTTTTCGCTCTGAAGGAATATTTTTAAAACTTTTCAAGTTTATCTTAATATTTGTTTATAGTATACCTCACACAAACAAGAAGGTTTGATCCAGAAGGTGCAATAGCGTAGGAAGCAAAAAGAAATCAAGAAACGTCGGATTCCACTCCATTTTGCCCAGTTTTGCCTTCAATAACCAGATCTAAAATGAACTCTTCCTTAGTAAACAGGTTTTTGCGCCTCAAATCAGTACAAAGACACAATTAACATGCTACCACTTTAAATTTCGAGGATGACATTTAATGACTTAGGCAATCTACTGTTAATTTGGTTATCCAACCCTTACAGCAAAACATTTATTCTCAAAATGGTTTTTGTGCATGTTGGCTTCTTTACTGAACAGTAAAACGAATCACTTGTCGTTATTTTTAGCACTTTAAGTACCACGGGTAACTTGCTTTTCTCTTAACTGAGACATGGTTTTTTAATTCTCTCATACCTTCACGGACGCGAATCAAGACCAACTGTGCTCCAGGCTATGAAAATGCGAAGTCGAATCGGAGCTGAATTCGTGTTATATTTTCGAAAATTCAAAATCCAGATTTTAACTAAACGGTATGGCTTTCGGGTTGCAGCCTTCATGTGTTCTTAGAAAACCACCCTTTTCACTTTTTCTAACATTTCTGTAGGTTTTTTTAAAGCATTCTTATGAGCGTTTGAAGACCTAATTAAAACTTTTTAAATGTCTGACACAGTTAGATATAGTGCATAAATTGCTTTTTTAAACAAAATTTCCAAACAAACTCTGTTCAAGTGAGACAGTAAATCATTTATTATAGGTTTCACTAAGATTTGTTTCTTGCCCCGCGTGCCTGCTGCCTCAATGCTGGTTAGATGGTAACCTTTGTTTATTCATAGTGTATGCGTTGGTAGAACCTTAAACAGCCTTTACCTCCACAGATAGCCTCTGAACTTTGAAAAAAAGGATCTGGGTAAAGAGCATGTAAACGTGAGGGCTATGATGCTGGCATTTGCAAAGCACGTAGTTTTGACTACATACAAGAAAAACCGTTTCAGCACCATAGAGCTAAGTGAATTTTCAGTATTCAACGAGTTTGTGGACGAAGTGCGTTAAAAAGCACATCGAAATATTCCTCATTTGCGCATTTGGTCGCAAAAACAGTATGCTGTTACATTTGTGTCGAGTTGTGAGCCTGTGCCGTATGTATGCAATCAAATGTCAACCACTTGATCGCTGGCGAAGTCAAGAAACAACGGAGTGATATTGAATAGAAACAATGTGTTCCTATTTTCAACCTAGGGGACACGGAGTAAAAGGAACAATGCAGAACTTTAAACAGGTGATGAGATAGAAGACCAGTTGTCGCGGATATGCTTGCTCCTACAGGAGTTTTAAATCTCAGAATAATAAACAAGTGGGTCAAAGGAATTATTCAAATCTGCCAAAATCCTCTCCTAATTAATTGTGCCTAATAGTCATCTGGTGGATTCTAGATTGATTGCTTAGGATATCCTGCTTTGGCAGTCAGTTTACTGTATCAGAATTGGTGGATTCCATACGTTGCAGTAGGCTGGGCGAGTAACTTGACCCCCGTGTGATAAAACTCACGGTGAGTATTCGTTTTACAGGTGGTCGGGAAGAAACTCGTTCAAAAGCCAGCATTCTGACGTACCTGAAAGATCTTGAGATTAGACTGCAGGATTATCAACATGCCAATGCAATTTGATTGAATCGAAAACACATTTCAGAATATTGGTTGGCATTTCATGAAACCGGGAATCTACTGTACACCCGTCTAAACTGTCCGCACTATCCACGCACATTCATACACCGCATGGGTCTATTAGGTCACATGCGACTCCATGAAATCACGCGTTAGCAAACCGCCCCCTGAAGTAACTGAAATATTTTGAGCTTAGGCTCTACGACAATTAATATTACGACCGTACTTAAGTACGTTTCAGTAGACATTTAGTGAGATAGAAAATCTGATGTAAATGTGTTGAGGCGCGTCAAGTGTGGCTGCTGAATTAGGGTAGTCTTTTGGAAACTTAAATGAAATTACGGCATTTTCTGTGTTTGTAATTAATCATTACGCTGATTTTCTAAGCCTGTTTTATTCAAAAAATGATCCTAGTAAACAAACCGATGGTTATGGCATGTGCAAGCATTTTTATAATGATTAGTATGCACGTGACAAATTTAAAGCGTTCGATCCTTAAAACCAGAAAATCGCGAATCACAACGCATTTACGTATTTTTCAGGATATCCTCCGTCAGCCAGTGTACATTTATCATCGTTGATCATCTTTTGACTTCATCTAGACTTCAACCGAAATGACTTTCAGTCGAGAGAAATCACTATTTGTTAAATCGATTAAAATTTCAGTAGTCATTATCAACTGATGTAATTTATAATTGCAATTATTGCGAACATTTGCATTAAGCGAAGCAATAATTTACCACTGTAAATCATACAACTTCCGAAGGTACGCTTATAAAGCATATGCGCCCAGATTCTTGGACGATACCTGTGTCCGTCGTTGCATTCTTTGGCCACTTCGCACGCCTGGGAGCAAGGTAAGCGTACTATTTTTGTGCTATTGGAGACTTACGATGGCCTTCAAATTGTTTCTTTCAGTGGCGTCCTTTTGGATGGTAGAACCTTTCCTCCGTTTAGCACATAATGCAAATATAGGGTGTGATATGTTATGCGAATGACGTGGATTAAGAAAGATCAGTGAAAAAAACTATACTGAGTGATTGTATATTCCTTTTCATTGCATAATCGTTTGCAGGCTACATTATGGAGTATGGTTTGAAATTATATCTTTCATTGAAGTTCGTGTTATGGAAGTATGGTGACAAATTTAGATGCAGAATCAATTCACGCTAGCCACATGCGCCTGATTCAGTCACCGGTCTTCTTGACCGTGTGATGAAATTTACGCACGAAGTGTGAGGAAATAGAATGAGTGTTGTAATTGATGCGTTGACCTTCAATTAGTATAAATTAATTCACACGCCAATTAACAGCCCTGTGTTCACTTTTCAGTGATGCACAACGTAGGTCTCAAGTAAATCATTGTTCGAAAGGTCATGATAATACAATTTCCGTACTTTTCGGGGAGGCAAACAGCAAATTCTCTGAGGCAATCTTTTCGTCAATAGACGTATTTTAAGAACAGAGATCCAAGCTAAATTATTTACCCCGTATCGAATAAAACCATAATTGTTAGGTACGCGAAAACCAGATTATATCATAGGAAAAAAATAAACTTTACGATATTAGTTGAATATAAGGAAGTTTATTATGCTTATAGGTTTAGCTCATGATTATACCACAGATCCTGAGAGAGGATAAGTAAAGTGACCATTTTCAAATATTTTTTCCGCAGCATTATTTAAGACTTGGGTAAATTTTAACTTCATATTATGAAGAAGTTTAAAAAATTTTAGTTATTAGTTATTAAGTGCACGAACTTTGCGGTTTGGGTGTAAAAATTACTCCAGTTTACGTGCCTCCGATTGGATCCAAAACCAACTCCTAGGTTATTACACCGACTTGACTGTTCCCAGTGGCAGAGGAGCAAACACCATTCACGGCTTATGTCAGGTCGTATATCCTGTACCCGCATCTCTTATTCGCAATTTTAACGAATTTGCGGATATTTTCGGATGTCTGTGCAAGAATCTATTGAGCAGGCAACGGAGACAAGCCGTCCGCGAATGACGGAAATTAAGGTATAGCTATGGTGTAACCGTACGAATCCATTCAGAATAAGTAATTTAACTTGACCCGTAGTCCATGCAAAAACACCTGATTTCAATATGTGCAGATAAAGTATTAGATGGATTTTATGATGGATGATGTTCGTAAGAGCGTTGTATATGGGGACAGAATGATTTAAATATGCTCACAAAAAGCCACTAATTGGCTTCAGTCTAGAAGGACAGCAGAGCCCATATTGAAGTCCCTTTGTTTCACCTACAGCACCAAAAAGTTTTTACAAAATCCTTACAATTTAAATTTAAGCGATTCTATATCAGTTGCAAAATATTAGATTGGAAAATAAATATAAAATACAGTTAATGGCGTTTATTATATCTGGAAGGGTGCGAATTTTCGATATAAATAAGCAGATCGTTTGACGTGTAGGGGTCGAGTATGAGCCTGCGGTAGCTGATCCACCTTATGGATTGTTAACAAATTTTTAAGTTTGTTTTCGACAACATTTCCTTACTTAGATGGTATTTATATAATTGTATGTCGTAAAGAAGCATGATGATAGCGTTTCTACTAGCAGAATACCTTCTCTTAACTCACTTTCTTTCCAGTCTTTGAAAAATCGTAACTCCGTAAATGTTGACAATTTACTTGGTAGAGATTTCTAGTATCGATTTCCAATGTCGATTAAACATCGAATATATTTTATAAAAACATATATAAATAAAATCTATCGTTCTTATTTGATAACGAATTGCACATCCTTCATATTTCTTACTAAAAGAAATATAATTTTTCGGATTCAATAATATTTTCAGTACTATTATACATAAGAACCCTATCTACATTTGGATTTGCGCCTAGAGTTTCCAAATTACATGCCATATTATCCCGTGTAATGAAAGTTCATACAGAAGATGAAGGAGGAGCGTTCAACGGTAGTAGTTTATTGTTTGTACGCCGTTTCAGGTTGATATTTCTTCTAGCAATCTTCAGAGATCGGAGACTCATTATATGTAACTTGTTGTATTGTGCCTAGCCTGTCAATACTGACTGTGTGGTGCGTTCCCCTTGTGTCGCCGCTGCTGCAAACCTCGCCGATCACCGGTAGTGCCAGGCTGTGTGAAATGGGATCCTCTTGTGTTTTCAACCAGTACCTCTCTCCATGTGGCTCCTCTGCTGAATGTAAGGCCCGAGCACGAGACTTTTACTGTGCGCAAAGTGCTCTGGCCTGGAAGGTTGCCAACTGAGAATTACACGCAGACCTCGCAATCTATCCAATGTGTGGTTGTACGGCCCAGCCACACACACATGTGAGACGTGAGCCGCCTAACCCTCTTTTGTGTGAAATACTGCTGCTTTTGTTTGGGGGGCAGGTCGTGTAGTGGTACGCGTACGCGAGGTCATTATATACATCAGCAGCTGGGATCCGAGCCAAGTGACGCGCCAGCCACCAGCGTCCGATACAGCTCCAGTCTTCTTGAATCAGTCTTAACAGCGTGCACAGACACGTGAGGGAATAGAGAGTGCGGTAGCTGCAGCGGATATCCACTATCACCTAAAAAACTACGCGCAAGTCACCGTCCCTGCACCACCATGCTGTGGAGCACATGGTGGACCTCGTCGAAAACGTCTTTTGACTGCCGGTGGTGAGGTAAATGTTGTTGTTGGGGGTGGTGGATGTAAATAAGGCATCGGAATTGCTCTTAGCGGTGATAGTAGTTTTCTCGCTGGGGTTAATGGAGGCGACAGTGATGGACGACGGCGGGGCAGCTGGAGTATGATCACCGGGGGTGGAGTTGGTTGTCTCCATGGACGCTGTGGGGGTTTGGGCAAGAATGATATGCAGCAGTTGGGTACATCGGGTTGTTCCTGCATTGGGTTCAATGAGACTGATTAACATACATAATGTTCGCTGACAGCGTGAGCACGTTAGAAGGAATTGAGTGTAGGAAATTCAAAGGTGCACCTATAAATTCCCCTCAAGTAAAGTGAACTGGACTGCATTCTAGATGCATTCGAACGCAAATAGGTTGTATATTTCTTTAAAAATGCCGTTGCAGTAGAAAGGTTAGTGCTGATATATCCGTGAAAATTGCTGCTAACTAAATTTATGCTTTAATCCTACTGTGGTGCCGTTAATACGTGTGCTTGGGTTCCGATTTCCAGTCACTGGATATTTCACTAGCCTTGAAATTCTGTTGAAGCAATCGCAATAGATGGAAAATGTAAGCATGTTGTAGACGTGAACGACGACATAACTAATCCGAAATCATTAATATCAAACAAGACACAGTTTATGCAAGATGTAATGATTGAGACTCAAATGGCCTGGCAAACAAGCACAGGCGCCGCGCGTTAGGACTTAGTTCGTTCTTCCCGTTCAGTACAACAAACAATTCAGTTAACGAAGTAAAAACAGTTAGCTGAAGGTGCGGTAGTCTGAAACCTCGGCACAGTTCCCCTCTTCGAGACCGGAGGGCCGCCTGAAACGACGCCGAAGGATGTGTACGAGTCTAAAAGAACTGAGTGACTAACCGATTAGGAAAATGAACGTGCCGACCACTGCGGGTGATATCTATAGGTTGCATGGCAGAAGAGTGGTTATGCCTCATGGCTGGAGTGTTGGAGTTGAATGTGGTAGCAGATGATATTACCGGACATGAGAGAAGAGGGAATCTACGGGACGGTGAAATAAAGGGTTGGGAGGCGAAGGAGCAGGGGGTAGGGGACCGCAGGGCTCGTCCAGTGGAGTGTCCGGGACAGCAGCTTTGAGGCGGTCCACGCTTATGACCTCCTCGCAAGTTCTAGCATAGATGTGGAAGGTCTTCTTCCCTCATAGGTTGGTTCCAACGGCCGACGGACTCGACCACATCCGAGATAGACGTGAGAGCAAGTCGCCAAGTCTTTATCAATATAAGACGCGGAGACGCAGGAACTGGGCGGAACCGGGGAAAGCGTCCGCATTAACTGCCGGACGCGGTGCAGAAGGTTGGTAGGATTATCGACCGCACCTTTAGGGGTTAGCGAGATCATCTCACGAGGAAGTTGGACAGTGGCACCAAAAACCAGTTCAGTGGTGGAACATTCGAGGTCTGACTTGAGAGCGGAGCGGATGCCCAACCGGACCTAGGAAAGATGGTCCGTCCAATTCTCCGGTTCGTCCGCTGCGCGTAGGCAGGCCTTCAGCTGGCGGTGAAACCACTCTGCCATGCCGTTGGCAGGCGGATGGAAAACTGTCGTCCTAATGCGGGTACAGCTTAAAAAGGAGAGGATAGACTGGAAGAGGTTAGATTCAAATTGGGAACATCGGTCAGTCGCGATAGTGAATGGGCACCGAAAAGGCAACCCAACGACTGAGAAAAGCCTTGAACACGTTGAAGCAGCAATATCGAGCTTTTGGCCACCGGGTGAGGCAGTGGGGCCTACAATGTCCAGGTGGACGTTGCTGAACCTCGCAGCAGGGTCGGGAAACCTGCCGATGGGGGCCTTGTTGTGACACTGGACTTTGCTCCGTTGACAGCTGAGAAAAGCCCACGTCCAAGTTTTTAAGTCTTTGTGCATCCCAGGCCAGACGAAGCGGTTGTAAAATAAACCTGTCGGTAGTTTGACTCCCACGGTGAGAAATGTTTTGCAGGCAGGAGAATAACTTGCGGCGGTGAGATGGCGGCACAAAGGGACGGTAGTATAAAGTGGAGACGTCACATAGAATTGTGTCGTTGCCAGAAGTGAGTGGCAGCTCATGGAGGTAGAGTCCGGAAACATCCTAGTCACAGGGCGATCCAACGCGGCGTTGTTCAGCGGCCACCTCAACGAGGTCTATCCAAGGAGAAAGCTGGAGGTGAGCCTTAGAGGGCCTGGACAGAGCATCAGCCACCCCATTCCATGACCCGTCAATGTGGCGGATGTCTGAAGTGAACTGTGAAATACAGTCCAGTTATCGGATCTCCCGGGGGTGTAGTTTGTCGGACTGCGAAAGCAAAGCGAAGGTTAGTGGCTTGTGGTCTGTTAATATTGTGAACTCTTGACCTTCGAGTAAATGCTAGAAGTGCTTTACGGCAAGGCAAACGGCAATAAGTTCACGTCTGAATGTGCTGTAGCGGGTCTCGGCCTTGGAGAGTTTATTTGAAGAGAAAGCCAACGGCACAGTGGGGTCTGGGAGACGTTGTTGGAGAACCGCGCCAACAACAACAATGGAAGCAACGACCATCAGACATTTGGGTTTGTCATCATGAAAGTGAGTCAGTAGGGTAGCATCACCCAAAAGGGCTTTGCCCTGTTCAAAGTTATGCGGAGAACTGGTGTGGAGGATGGTGTCGGCACAGTTTAGGAGAAACCGGTGATAAAAGCTGACCATACCAAGGAACCGCTGCAGTTGACGCTTTGAGGGAAGAGGACGAATGTCGTTCGAGTCGATCTGGTGGCCTAAGCACTCAAGTGAAGTGGCTCCTAGGACGCATTTGGCAGGATGATAGGTAACATTGGACTTCTGGAATCGGTCGAAAAGTAAGGTAAGGTGCTGAAGATGTTCATTACCATCCCGACTGGTGACAAACCTCGAAAACACGGGGACCATGTAAACGGTCAATGAAACGCTGAAAAATCTGTGAGGCATTTCGAAGACCAAAAGGCTTATAGCGAAACTCAAATGAGCCAAAAAGTTTCGTCACTGCCATTTTGGGAATGTCCTCGGCCGCAATTGGTATTTGATGAAAAGCCCGGACCAAATAGCTCTTGAAGAAAACGGTTTGACTAGAAAGAGCTCCAACAAAGTCCTGGAGATGAGGAACTGGGTACTGATCGGGCATGGTGATATTATCGAAGCTCTTTAGTCACCGCAAGGATGCCAATCATCTGTCTGTGGTTTAGGAACCATGTGCAATGGAGATGCCCAGGGACTGTCATATTGTCTAATAATCTCTAACTACAGCATAAGGTCGAATTCGACATTGGCAGCCACGAGACGGCGGGGGTGAGAGAAAACGGGAGGACGTCGGTTTCATATGATGAGCTTTATCATGGGGCAATGAAGAACCGGAAAAGTGGGGCTTAGTAAGACTAGGATATTTCGTTAAAAGTTGACGAAATGGACAGTTGGGATGCAGGTCAAGGACAAACAGACAATTGGAAACGGGGGGTGGATGAAAGCCCTTGATAGAGAGGATAGTGGCGCGATCATGAAGACTAAGTTGCCTGCAGTCAACCAGAAGGTCAAAGGCAGCCCCAAGCTGCATTATGAACCTCAGCCACTATGGAAAAGTTGCCTGAGACCTACGTCGAGGGAGAGGGATTGGGATCCAAAAGTTGGGATTGGGGAAGAGTTTACGGTCTAAAGAAAACACCATGGTTTGGGCAACGTCGGTCGGTGGGGGTAGGAGGAATGACATTGATTTGAGCACCAGTGTCGACTAAGAAACGCCTGCCAATTATGATATCACAGACGTAAAAGGTGTGACCGGTTGAGTTGCCAGAGCGCTCGGTCGCATTAAATTTACGGCTGAGGAGTTTCCCTGCAAGGACTTGAAAGAGCAGGGTGCGACACAACGTCTTGCCTTATCGCAAGAGTTAACATGATACCTACACATATTTGCAGTCCTAGACCGGGAACTGGAATGACGACGGCCACCACTAAAAGAATGTCTAGGTGGGCCATCACATCGGCGCAGCTGCAGATTGGCAACAGTTGTCGTTAATTGGGTAATCGGTACCTTGAGCTCGGCCAGGTCGGATGTGGATGTATTTATAGGCTGTGAAACCTGAGCAACTGTCGTGGAAGACAAGCGCTTCACCTCCATCATGCGATCTAACATCTCTGCTAGTTTGGTTATCTCTAAATCATCTGAGACAAAGGCTGGAATTGTCCGGACAGAAGTTACAAACGTTCCAAGAACATCTCCTTAAAGAACTTATCGTCTTTGTTCTTGTTCTTTACAACCGATTACATCCGACGCAGGAGGTCCAATGGCTTGCGATCACCTAATGCCTCCTCTTTTACGAGTACGTGATAAATCTGGAATCCCTTAAAATGTGTCGTGCGATTGCAGGTACAGTGTCTACGACGGTGAAACTGGGGGATGAATATGCACATGTGACAGCCACGAGGATAAGGGCAGCTTCGTCTCAGGTTCTTGCTTAATTGAAAGGGACCTGATTGGACTTCCACGAGGGAGAAGGCCGACATTATCGCAACGGTTAAAAATCGCGTAAATTACGGACTGCTTGATTCATGCTTTTCCGATCAGTTGCCATTCAAAAGCGCTCACTCGACACGAACCGGCCATGCCTTCGATTATAATGAGGGTGAATTGATCCCAATAAGTGAGAGATGTGTGAACTCCGGACGATTGATTTATGGTTTTCAGATCCGCAGGCATTAGCAAGCACAATTACCACCCGATTAATATTCTGTGATAAGACTGCGCCTTAAGCAAATTGTTTAGCCTCGCAGAGAGCGCGCGTATAGGCACTGCACCCAAGGACGGTGTACATGCGGCCCAAACTGCCAAGTAAATACTGCAACATAGAAGTGAACCACATGCGCCATCGTAACCATTAGGTCCGCTGGTAACTGCTTATCGCAAACAGATGATGATGTTGAAACAAACTTTTGGTAAGAGAGACAAAGAAATGTGATAAGAGTCACTTGGTCCAAGTACATAACTGATTATAAAAGTCAGTCTTAAAATCAATAAAGCACACTGGGTTGCCTTGGGGTACCGATGCACATGTTTTCAATGCAGGTGACAGCAATCTGATAGAAAAATCATACAGATAGTACCGGTAATCGTGTAAATGCATTACTTCAACATAACGGATTTGAGTGCATTATGCGAGAAGAAAACATGACGCAAATATTGAACATCACAAAAGTGTCGGGTCAAGTAAATGCTCGAACAAATTTATTCAGTCAACCGCGAACAAAGAAGCGACAATCAAAACTTCTATATACCCAAACCGAGGTTCTGCCCAATAAAGCCTTGAAACTCCTGCAACCCTTCTAGGATACGATGCTTTGCTTTGATAAGTAACATAAGAACAACTGCTGATTGTCCCAAATTCCAAGTTTACAATGATAAGACACAAAGACAATCTCCAGATTGTATAACCGAATCAACAAGGGTGGGGCAAAATTTGAGAGTAGAAACCACCTGCTGACGTCGTGTGATATAAAAACATAAATTGTCTAACGGAACCTAGATTTTGAAACATCACGAGCATAAGTGAGTGCAAAATAACAAAAAGTTCATACTGAAGACAGCAAATCGAGGAATATGATCTTATCTGATTGAACTCTTGAAAGGAGACTGTGGACATTCTGTGCATTATTTTGATATTGAACTCCATTTTAAAGGAATATCTCTGAGACGAATATTCAGTTTAGTTCCGTTTCATCAAGGAAACGATAGGTGGAGGTCTTTGAATTCCGAATTGGTTTCAAACTGGCTAAGAAAAAGCACCGATACATAAGGAGAATTAAAAAGATATTGTTTGCATAATACATGTGAAAATCAAGCAGCCATCGGCTTGTCCATAAGAATAGACATACAATTAACTTGCTTATTTTAAGTAGTAAACTTACATGTTATAGCTCGTTTCGATCATGGATGTGCTTAACCGATTGAACTGTTGGCTTTGGGTGTGGTTGGCGAAATCTACCACTAAGATCCATCTGTGGATATTGCGTGAAATTTGAACATAGTTTGTTTAACGGAAGCCAGACTCTGAAACATCATGAGTAAAATAAACATTTGCTTATACTGAACCAACATTTCATCTTTAGAGCCCTGTGCAGAAATGGAGCCCTTCCAGTGACTGTGGTTAGTTCAGAGTGCCTATTGTACAACAGG